>JAHWFP010222139.1:0-16182 GCA_023313725.1 Lithobius niger | reverse complement strand
GGATCAGCTGGTAGTAACGAACACTTACCAACAATTTGAGCGTCTAAATAAATAATATAAAAAAAAAAGATCCGTTGACTGGAGCAAAAAAATGATACTCCGTGTGAGATTCCCTCAACCGACTAGTCACGTGGACTAGTTGGTTGAGGGTTTTTAAACATTTCTCGTTGCAGGAGACATCGATCATCAAAGGTCGTTCAATTCTGGATTTCTCGAGGTTGATATTATTTAATTTTTGTTATTATTCTGTAATAAGTTGTATATTATTAGTATTATATTGTCGTTTGTAACTATTTATATTTTGAGGTGGGTAGGAGCATCACAATGTCCCTCGTACAAGAAGGACCCGGTCGTCGATTTTTGGCGCCGTTTTTATTTAATCTAATCGCGGATCTTCCAGTCATCCACCCTACCATCGATGACATCGTCGATGTTAGTGTCAGTGGAAAAATTCGGGACATCGCTGCCGCGAGTGATGATTCGCACAGTGGCGTAAATAACGGGGGGGCAGGGAGGGCAAGAGCCCCCCCAAGAATGAGCCGAGGGGGCGTAAAAGTCACATTTGAAAAAATATGTTTATTCGTTGTTTTTTTCAAAACCTTTCTTTTTCCATGGAGCCATTAAGCAATGCAAAAAAATATTTTCCAGTAACGGTAAATTGGTTGCTATAGTTATCAGTAATACCAAGTTCAAGAACCATAAAACCAGGAGGCAGGAATCCAGTGTCAATCATTCAAGATAAACCGATGCTCAAAATTTTTAAACGAGCTCATCACTTGCCAGTCTCAATGGTAAACGCAATTTTGTTGAGTTTGGGGTTTGAGGCTAACTACATAGCACGGAGCCACGTACTGTATTGTGGATGCACTAATAAGCATGGCATCATTCGTCTTTAGTCTTCTGTACAGCTGAACCAGCTGAAAAGACTATTGCAACGACTTTGTCCGTTCGTCCTTTTTTGCAACAGTACAGCAACTTCGGAAATAACAAGAGTCGATTGAATTCAATTTTACGTGAGTGAGTCGTTATTAAGGCAGCGTGCCCCACTGTTTTTACCATTGGATACAGCAACCAAAATTTAATTTAACACTGCAAATTAAAACATAGTTGCTTATTTATAGCTAGTAGGCTTTCAACGAGATGACGCTTGATTGTCACATTTAAACACTACAGGAAAACATGCAACTGTAAAAACAAAAAGATTTCGTTAACGACATACATTAGCTTATTTAAAATAGTCTCGACACCGTGTTACATGGATGAATAGGCCTACCCTCGAATCATATTGTCCTGGTTAGCTACTACTTACGAAATTAAAACGGCAGGTAAAAATTAGGCCTAAAAGCTAATAATTACATGTAAAATCTAAAACGAGGCCTAAAAGCTAGCACATTTTTAACTGGAAGTTCTGATGGTTACTAACTTTTGATTACATAATGGGGGGAGGGGGGAATTAAGGCTTAATGGCGCATCGACAGCAAGGTTATTAGCGCCCACAGTCACAATGCAGTGATTCGGGTTGCCACTGCGCCACACATTACAGAGGTGTTAAACAAGGGTGAGGGGGGGGGGGTCTGAAGCCAACTCCACTGAAAAAAAAATTTTCTTACAGAAATACAAACGTATCAGCTAAGTATTTTAAAACTTGCCCCAATATGGAATTATTCTTGTGCACACTACTGGCTGAAAGGGCGTAAAAATATGTAATTTGCCCCCCCAGAAAAAATATTTATTTACGCCACTGGATTCGCAGCTTTCCAAAGTGCTCGCTGATAACTCCGACCTGTTGAATTATTGTGGACTATCACCGTACGTTCGGGAATTTTCGTATAAATACGAAGTAGTCAAATACATTGTATCGTTCTACGTAGTTAATCACAACCATTTTGCGATTGAACAACTGAAACAAGGATTGGATACGTTGGGAGTACTAGGAGCAATACGAAAATATCCCGAACTGTTCCGGAAAGTTTTATGTTATAGAGAGGAAAATATCGACTACGAGTATGTGACGTCTTTGTTTCATGTCGTTCGTGAAGGAGCACAGTATAGCAATTGCGGGAGGATTGAAGCCTGCGTCTACAAATTCTGGCGGGACTTCCTGCAGGATTGTGAAGGTTAGTTTTACTCGCTGATATAACATATACGTTTAAAAATCACCCGATCCAAAAATTTTTTTTTTTAATTCGTGAATGGTGAATGCAATCTTAAATTCTCCGACGTGCTCAACTTTGTGTCGGGAGCTAATGATACATTTCACGGAGATACATTTCATGCACAATTCAACTGATCGTTATCCCAAGTCTAATACATGCGGAATTATCCTGTATTTACCGACTTCCCACAACAATTACACCGAATTCGTTGCTGATATGATATTTGGGATTACCAATTCTGCAAATTCATTCGGCCACCCCTAATGGTAAAGCTCTTACACTTTATCATATTATTGGCCTTTTGCACGCTAGTTGAATGTTCTCTAATAATAGATATTTTATTTTAAAAATCCGATATATCAAAAAATACATTAATACCTTATTAAATTGAAAACTTATCCATCTTTTTAATGAATCTCATAAGTGCTGTTCATAATTTTTAAAACTCTTGCATTCACAATTACGTTTATGAAGCTAGTGACTGGGCATTTTGTATCGCTGATATAGTAGGATATTTAAATTTGAAGAATGTTAGTCACCCGTTTTTTTTATATATTTTTTAAATTTACAGATCATGATGAATGAGCTCTCGTAGGAGCCTGTGTGTATCAGGTTTTAGTTCAAAGCCTTTGACATACTTACACACGATATTCCAACTGTCCCGAGGAAAATACACATATGGAAGTGGTGCTGTTTGTCATGTTCCCGGAACATATTCTTTGGTTTTATTCCCTATAGGATACTTTATCAACACACATGTTATTTGACCGTATAAGATTATTTTGTACGCACTTTCAGACGATTGCTGGGGTTTAATAACGCTCCACTATGTTGTCGTAACAACGTTTGTGTCTTTCGAGAGTAGAACGAGCGATGAAGACGAATACTGTTATTTACGCCAAGTTGTTGGGATTGTGTATGCCATGCTACATCACGAAATTATGCCGTATATTCGCGCGTAAACATATGCTTTTACGAAACGACCTCGAAGACGATGGAGAATCGGTTGAAGTTTGAGTTAGCGATTAGGTGGCCGCGTCACTCAGAAATGCGGCGATTTCTACTTTGATGAACCGTGGGAGTAATGTTTACATTTGAAATGTGTATTCCTCATTAGAAACAGCTACATTACAGACGTAATCGGTCGTACTAGTGAATGCGTGTTATTCAAGGTGGTGGCCATAGTAGTTTCCTCCGAATTAGAATTGATGGTTTTCGAGTATGACCGAGGTTTTTTTTTCAAATATAAGACGCTTACTCGGATATCGTTACCACCAGAGACAGATTTTGACGTTGATACGCGAATATATTGTGAGGATTACAATTTCTTTGTTTCAACGCCTCGCCACCTTATTCAGTACTACGTAATGGATAACATTTGGGGAATGCGTACATCAGAAAACAAAGATGAATCCCAATTCAGGGATCAGACGATCTTGGAGTGTACGAATGTAAAAACCCCAATCATGGCCGAACCTTTTTTGTCAGGCAGCCATCTGCCTATGGAAGCATTGATGGCTGGATGGTCGTCATTTTGTGGCGTTTCCATGTTTGATTTTGCCTTTAATCAATCGAGTTCTATTCTTTAACATTTGTCTTTCTCGGTCACTGGTTGTGAGGAAGGATTAGTAAATTATTGTTATGTATCCTTTTTTCGGTAGCTCTCATTTATAAATATTTTCTATCCGTAAAATGAATTACCTACTTGAGGAGCTAATATACAGATCGAGTTATTTCCACTCTTTTATTTTAAGATAAAATGTGTTTTCTATTTTATCGCAGAGGCTCAAGTGGTATAATTAACTCTAATTAGTAACTACCTCCTTGCGTAGTAATGTTAAGCAAAACCAGTCATTCACCAATAAAAATATAATAAAACAACTAATCAAACAGATTTAACTTGGTTTGCGTGAGCAATGAATATTTCAAAACGAACCTTAATTTTTTTTTAAATTGGATTTAACTTGTTCAGTATGTCAGTTTATGAAGATTTATGTAGTGTGAGTTTCTCACACCGGCATGTCACGATAATTGTAAAATTTTAATTATGTAAAAGTTGAAGAATCACATCTCTCCTGCGTTTTGTAAATATTGATCTTAGGAATCTCTCATTTGTAAATATTTTGTCTGTAAAATGAATTAACTACTTGAGGAGCTAACATGTAGATCGAGTTATTTCACTGTTTTTTATATTTTGAGATAAAGTAGGCTCTATGTGGTAGAAAAAAAAAAGTAACTGGAGTAATTAGTTTTAACTTAGCCATTCGGCAACACTCTCTCGGCAACGTCCAGCAAACTGGGATCCATGTAACATGTCCATTGATCTGCTTTTCCCTCGGAAATTCCATTCTCCATCCCACAATCACCCTGCCACTCCTTTCTCATGCGGTTTCCTGCCTTTTTTGGTTTTTTGGTCTCAAACCCGCATGTCGGGCAGCTAGGCGTGGGGCTTGTCCGCCTTGCCCCCTAATGTCCGATGCCAAACACCATGTTCGCAACAACGGCACGCGGCTTTATCGAAAGCCACACAATTGATGATCATTTGCAGTGTCTGGCAATCTGCGGCCCATTGCCCTTCACGACCGGTTGCTGTTTCCGCGTGGTGCAATCACATCCTGCTATCCCGCACCCAAATGCGGGTTCCGCGGGTGTTGCGCAATATTACACAACGTTGCGTCATGTGGCAACTACTTCTCGATCTTGCATACATTTGAGCAGAAGCGATGTGCAGTGGTCATGCGTAGCAGTATATAAGGGCCTACCCGCCGCATGCGAATCATTTTTTCGTCCAGAAGCGGGCAGACAGGATGATGGTTGCAGAGGCACCGATGGACGACTTTCCCAGCTACCCCATAGTAGAGAAGTCTAAGACCGGCAAGACTCGGAGGCAACTTCATCGGGTTTGGACGGAAGAGCTGAGCGAAGCGAATGGTTTCCCGGACCTCCAATGGGCTACATTGGCAGATGCAACAAGAAGAGCAAGGAGTTGGATTTTTTCATGGAATTATTTGGGGAGACCGCAGATTTCATCGTAAGAAGGACCAACTAATTCATGGAAGACCGGGCCAGCAATGCCAAACGCAGCAAAAGGAACGTCACGTCAGCCAACACACCAGGACCAAAAGGCAATGCAGAGACTTAGAATCACGGGGAGCCATCGGCCGTGGCCAACACAACAGTCGAGTCATTGGTTCCGCCACCACGTCCATCACCACCCCACATCACTTACTGCCAGTTTTTGCCACTCACTTGAATTCCGACTGAACCACAGCTGGGAATACCACAACCAGACGTCCACATGGAAGAAGCCGGGTCAAGCCAAGCACAGCCGCCAATGCCAGAAACAGATGTGGCCGAGGAGGAGGATGAATCAGAGTACCCATATTACTGCGAGGAAAATGAAGACTACTATGAAGGCAGCAGCCAAGAATCAGTCAACGATGAGGATGAGTTAGATGATGAACTAAAAGAAACCGAGTCGGAGGACGATGCCGACGCCTGCCTTACGGGTCCAGCAGTGAAGAGGAAGAAGCAAGGCCAGACAGTCCACCACGACCGCCAAGGAGAGACAGTCCACCACGACCGCTAAGGCCAGAAAGCCCACCACGACCTCCAACCTTAACAGAAACCTCAACTCCCATGCCAATGCAATCATCAGAAGCGACGTCGCCCACATATGAGCCCGGTTGGTCGGTCCTACTACGTCCCATACCAGCAGAGGAGGTCTCCTCGTCCAGCCAAAATAGCAAGCCAAAAGCCAAAGTCGCAACATCGCAGCCGCGGCCATTTATGAGACGAACCAAAAGAGGACTCGTTCCCATCCCTCGGGATCTTTCAGGTAGATTCATAAGTAAAGAATCCGAGGAGGTAATCTGCATCGTTTCGTCGGAGGAGGAGGAGGAAGAAAGAGCCACCACAGCGACAGCCAGTGTAGTCGAGCCACCACCGCTACAATCACCGCCACCATCACTGGAACCGAGTATACTAGCAGCCATGAAACGACGTTGGCGAGTCGTACTGTACGACAAGATCTACAGAAGTAATATGTTCCCCGAGCCATCCGAGCAAAAAAAGAAACGATTATTGCATCCTCGAAGTGGCTACCTCCAGAAGATGTGCCATGCCAGTAAAACCCAATATGTCAAACACCGTTTCAGCCAACAACATTCTCAGCCAAGCACTCCACCAGTACAACCCCCAGAAGACCCGAGAACAGAACCCCCAGAAGATCCGAGCACAGGACGGTTGGTGCTAGAGCAGATGTGTGCAGAGGTGGACAAGACACTCAGGAGCCAGTCAGAGTCCTCGTCGTCAACGTCGCCAATCCAGCCAGCGCAAATCCAAAGGGAAGAAGCAGGGTCTAACTCTAGCCAAAAACCAGCTGCAAAGGAGACACCATCAACGGTCGTATCGTCGCAAGTCCCTCAGCCAGGGGAACAAGCAGAGGCCACTTCCAACTCCAACTCCAGCCAAGACCCAGCAGTAACGGCAACCACGCAAGCCTGCCAAACATCGCCGAAACGGAAGGAACCACATCCCACTCCCGCTTGGGTACCATTGACGAAAGACGAGTTTCTGGCCTTTATCGGAATACTGGTAATCATGGGTTACAACGACTTGCCGGAGATGGCGCAGTATTGGACCACGTCCCCAGACCTGGGAAACCACTCCATCAGATCGACCATGACCAGAACAAGGTTCAATCAAATTTGGAACAACTTTCGGCTGTCCGAAGAACCGTCTTTCACCGGTACCGATCCCCAGACTGCATCGCCCACGACCAGACAAGCCATGGAAGAGCAGAAGGCCAAGGAGGACATAGACGCACGCAATAATGAAGGTGCGACCGATGATGGAGGCCATCAACCAGGCATTCTGCAAGTGCAGGAACCCCAGAGCAGTTCTCTGCATAGACGAGTGAGTCCATGACTGCATACACTGGCAGATCCAAGATCAAGGTACACCAGCCCAAGAAGCCCATCAAGGTCGGCTTTGAACACTTCACTCTCTGCGACCCGTTTGATGGTTACATCCTCAACGACGAGGCACACATTGGAAAAAAACGCCACATGGCCATTGACCTCGCCCAAGACCCCGCCAAGGAACTCGAGAACAACAAGATGGCTCACACAACGATCTATACAGCGCGCCACTATCTCAACCAGGGTTACACCATCGTCTGTGACAACCACTTCACTTCGGCACTGCTGTTTCAGGTCCTCTACGCCAAGCTAGGAACCTTTGGATGCGGGAGCCTACGCGCCAATGCTGCCGGAATGCCATACAAATTCACGGAGGAGTTGCGCAAATTCAAGAAGGAGCACGAACGTGGCGACAGCACTCTGCGTCAGAGTGGCCGGCTACTGCTGAGCATCTGGTGTGACACCAAGGCCGTCCCTCTACTCAGCACCCATGTGGATCCCTTGGCCGGAAAATGTACCATCGGAAGAATCATCGGGGGCCAGAAACACCTAGTCACTTGCCCACCGGCAGCCACGACTTACACGGAGTCCATGAATGGCATGGACATGGCCAATCACCTCATCTCCTCGTTCTACGTCGGCAGGAGGTCGATTAGATGGCACCGCTACCTTTTCTTCCAAAAACTCAACCAGATTCTCGTCAATGCCAGGCTCAACATGGTCATGGTCTGCGGCCTCGAAAAGGCCGGCAAACGCTCCCAGCTGACTTACCGAAGATCGCTGGCCAACCAACTCATCAACCGAGTACGCAAGACACGCCCCATAAGACTTCCAGCTGCCTTGGGTACCAGTCATCGCCACGAAAAGAGTACGAGGAGCCGCAGATGCCAGGTGTGCAGGAAGTACAGACAGGAACGGCACGAGACCATCTGGTGGTGCGCCACTTGTCGCACGAACGAAAGCTCGAGAAGAAGGCACGGTGGACGAACTTGTTGGCAGCTGCATCAAGATCGCCTGGATCTCGATTTTTAGGCTGAATTTTCATTGAACTTGTATATCTTTGTACAGCCAACACCGAATAAACGTTGTAACCTTTGTTCAGAATTATGTTTTCCCTCTGCCTAACTGTGACTTTTCAGGAAAAGACTAAAAGCCCCAAACCTCACTGTTGCTGGACCCGGTATTCGTCGTTGCTTCAGGTACTCAATCTGAGTCTGAAACCGCAACAAATGCCAGGTCTCAGGTGACGGCGGGGTGTGGGGTTTTCTTTGGGTGGGAATTAGCCAAATTCTCTGGGTATTGCGATGTTAACCGTCACCATTCTAAGCGTAAAAAAAAAACCAAATACTGCCTCATTGCGGGGACTTAGCCAAATTGTATTGCAATGTTATCCGTCACCATTCTAAGGGTAAAAAAAAACCAAACCCTGCCTCATTGCGGGGACTTAGCCAAATTCTCTGGGTATTGCGATGTTAACCGTCACCATATGCGGTAATGAAAAAAGGTCAGAAAAAAAGCCAAACCCTGCCTCATTGCAGGGTCTGGCAAGACTTGGACTGCCAAATTCTCTTGGTATTGCGATGTTAACCGTCACCATTCTAAGGGTAAAAAAAAGCCAAACCCTGCCTCATTGCTGGGACTTAGCCAAATTCTCTGAGTATTGCGATGTTAACCGTCACCATATGGGTTAAAAAAAAAGCCAAACTCCACCATTGCGGAGCTTGGCTAGTATGCGGGTCTCTTTTGATTCAGGGATGGTCGAGACCAAGTCCATCCCTTCAGTACAAAGTCCCATTTTTTGGACTTAGCCACATGCCAAGTCATCATCCAGTAAGGGTCATCCTCAGGCTTGTAAGTAGTGGTCTCTGCCCCGCCACCACACCCTCATGATCCACAGTCATCGATCGCCTAACCTTCGAGACCAGAAGGAAAGACGGGCCTCAGGTGGATCACTACACTACGGAACTCGTCGGAAAACACGAACGTCCCAATGTTCGACACCTAGCCACCTCGTCAGCCAGCTAGTTCATGAATGCCTCGTCAAACACCCACTTTAATGTAGCACTGGCAACGCTCGAAACGACTGCCTTTCAACAAGTTCCAACCAGTCTTTGCTGCAGGTCCAATAACTCTGCTACAGTTCAGAATGGAGTGCCACTCGTCACCGAAACGAAGCCACTAGTCCAACTGCTCCAACCAGTTCCAAGAGACCTCTCCGAGCTTAAAGGGCTCACCGCCACTATTGCCGCTAGGTCCGGCAGCACTCTGGAGATGTGCTACAGGACGAACCCACAGCTCACTGCCAAAGCGTTGCCACCAGTCCAAATGGCTCAAACAGCTTAGAACCTTCCAAGCCCGAAGATGAGGCCAGCTCCTCGTCACCAAGTCTTTGCTGCTGGTCCAACGGCTCAACCCAGTTTAGAACGGGGATCTGCCGGCACGAAGGCAAGGGGGATCCGTCACTCACCACCAAAGCGTCGCCACTAGTCCAACTGCTCCGACCAGCTCAGAGACAGCACACCCTCAAGGGAACGAGTGCTCACCACCAAGTCTTTGCTACTCAGTCCAACAGCTCAACCCAGTTTAGAAAGGCATCCCAATCTTCATCAAGCAAAGCCACTAGTCCAAACAGCTCCAACCTAGTTTAGAACATCGAGCCCAACATCGAGGACTTACACAGCTCATCACCAGTCTCGCAATTCGGTCCACGTTGACTTACGCTAGCAGGACCCACAACCAAAGCCACTAGTCCAAACAACTCGACCAGTCCAGAACAGTGCACCCAAAGGACGACATTGCTCACCACTCGTCTTGCTTACTCGGTCCAACAGCCGGTTTCGAAAGGCGTGCCGATTTCCACCAAAGCCACTAGTCCAAACAGCTCAACAAGCGTAGAACGAAACGTCGAACCTAAAGGCAAGGGATCCATCCTCACAATACTGGGTGATCGTCGATAGGACAGCTTACGTTTGCACCAGTCTTGCAACTCGGTCCGAAGGGTCGACTCCGGTTTAGAACGGGGATCTGCCAGCACGAAGGCAAGGGGGACACGTCGCTCACCACCAAAGCGTCGCCACCAGTCCAAACAGCTCGACCAGCCTAGAACGTCGGGACCACAGTGCTCATCAGCCAAGTCTTTTGCCACTGGTCCAATGGCTCCACTCCAGATCAAGATGGCAGATCCAAGCCTGAAGGCGAGGACCCACCAATTCATCACCAAAGTATCGCTACAAGTCCAATGGCTGCAACCAGCTTTGAGCAAATGACCCACATGCCATCCTCATCAACAAGCCAACCAATGCCGAGTTATGCCGTGCTCTCATCCCTCCCGGGCGGGATGGTGATGCGCCGTCCAGGTTTAGTCACAAGTACTAATCCTTGCGACTCGCACGACATTGCCACTTGGCCGATAGTGTCACCGATGCACGGTACAAGACCAACACCAGCAAATAACAACTCCACATCCAAGTCACAGAGACACCGAAGGGAATCGGGAATTTCTTTCTCGCAACAAACCCGGTATACTACCTGTAACCTACCCGCCGTATAGCCAGTGCGCCCGAAAGATTCCGAAGAATCACGGGACGATCAAAGACCTGATGGAGTAACATAATTGGCAGGCCCCAGGTTCGTTCTTTCACTCAAACAGTCCAAGCCCAGTATACTACCTGTAACCTACCCGCCGTATAGCCAGTACGCCCGAAAGATTCCGAAGAATCACGGGACGATCAAAGACCTGACGGAGTAACATGATTGGCAGGCCCCGAGCTGGCTTTCACTCACATACTACAAGCCCGGTATACTACCTGAAACCTACCCGCCACATAGCCAGTGCGCCCGAGAGATTCCGAAGAATCACGGGACGATCAAAGACCTGACGGAGTAACATAAATGGCAGGCCCCGGGCTCGCAGTCTTTCACACCCGATTCTCGCACTCGACATCAATGTTCCCTAGATACAGAGCGGCTAAGGCACTCCTATAATCCAAGACACAGAGGCACGAGGCAACAAGTCAGGATCGTCTTCCTACTCAAGCTCAGAACATGGCTCAGCATGCTACCCTTACCTGCCCGCCCGCATCCCAAAGACCAACGGAGTAAGATTATGGTAGGGCTAAGTCAAAGTTCAAACTCTTACATCAGCATATCACCAGACTCTTTCGCCCATAGCCAACACATCCTGAACTCAGAAATGCCCAGACGCACACGACTCTGGCATATCAGCTGCCATATCGGCTGGCATATCAGCTGTCTGGCTGCTCATCGACAAGTCTTTGCTGCTGGTCCAACGTCTCAACTCCAGTTCGGAATGGCGTACCACTCGCCACTGGAGCATCGCCACTAGTCCAAATGCTCCGACTAGTTCAGAGACCAATCCAAATCCAAGACACAGAGGCGCGAGGCAATTGAGTTAGGATCGTCCACTTACTCAAGCTC
Source organism: Lithobius niger (assembly GCA_023313725.1). Taxonomy (NCBI): domain Eukaryota; kingdom Metazoa; phylum Arthropoda; class Chilopoda; order Lithobiomorpha; family Lithobiidae; genus Lithobius; species Lithobius niger. Next base: position 4,667 of record JAHWFP010222139.1, on the reverse strand, counting down.
GAACACAGCTCAACATGCTACCCATGCGTACCCGTCCATAGCCCGAAGACCAACGGAGCAAGCTTACGGTAGGGTCAAGCCGGAACAAACTCTTTCAGCAGCATATCACCAGTCTCTTTCACCCACAGCCAACACATCCCGGACTCAGAAACGCCCAGCTGTCACTTAATAAACTCAACCCGGGGCACGAATGCACGTGGAACAAGCAAGTTATGACCGTTTGCATACTCCAGCTTGAACAAGACTCAACATGCTACCCTTGCGTACCCGTCCATAGCCCAAAGACCGACGGAGGAAGCTTACGCTAGGGCCAAGCCGCTAAGGTTCAAGCGCTTTCTGCCAGCACATCACCAGACCCATTCGCCCACGGGTCAACGCATCCCAGGGAACAACAAAAAGCAACAACCACTTCGCCCACCACTCGAGCACTCCCAATCCAAGATGCAGACATGCAAAGCAAGCAAGTTAGGATCGTCCACCTACTCGAGCTCAAACACGGCCCGACATGCTACCCTTGCGTACCGGTTCATAGCCCGAAGACCGACGGAGGAAGCTTACGGTAGGGCCAAGCCGCTAACTCTTCCAACAGGACTCACCAGACTCACAGGCCTGCAGCCAACATCTCGAACCAGTTTGAGCACCAGAGGGCCAGCTCAGAGACAGCACACCCTCAAGGAGAACGAATGCTCACCACCAAGTCTTCGCTACTCGGTCCAATGGCTCATCCCAGTTTAGAAAGGCGTACCAATCTTCACCAAGCAAAGCCACTAGTCCAAACAGCTCCAACCTAGTTTAGAACATCGAGCCCAACATCGAGGACTTACACAGCTCGTCACCAGTCTCGCAATTCGGTCCAGGTTGACTTACGAGGAGTGGGGTCCGCTAGCAAGACCCACAACCAAAGCCACAACCAAATTCCAAACAGCTCGACCAGTTCGGAACAGTGTAGCCAAAGGACGAGAATGCTCACCACTCGTCTCGCTTACTCGGTCCAACAGCCGGTTTAGAAAGGCGTACCGATCTCCACCAAAGCCACTAGTCCAAACAGCTCGACAAGCTTAGAAAGAACGTCGTACCTAAGGCAAGGGATCCATCCTCACAAGAAGACTGGGGGATCGTCGATGCAACAGCTTACGTTTGCACCAGTCTCGCAACTCGGTCCGAAGGGTCGACTCCGGTTTAGAACGGGGATCTGCCGGCATGAAGGCAAAGGGATCCATCGCTAACCACTAAAGCGTCACCACCAGTCCAAACTGCTCGACCAGCCTAGAACGTTGGGGCCACAGTGCTCATCGGCCAAGTCTTCGTAACCACTGGTCCAATGGCTCAACGCCACATCAGAATGGTAGATCCAAGCCCAGGACCCAATGATTCATCATCGAAGCATCGCCACTAGTCCAATGGCTCCAACCAGTTTAAACAAAGGACCCACATGCCGCGCACACCAACAAACCAACCAATGCTGAGTTATGCCGTGCTCTCATCCCGCCCGGTCATAGCGGGATGGTGATACGCCGTCCAGGGTGGGGGGGGGGGGAGATGAGGCTTAATGGCGCGTCGACAGCTTGGTCATTAGCGCGAACCTCAGTCACAGTGCAGTGGTCCGGGTTGCCACTGCACCACACATTACAGAGATATTATTCAAACCCCTAATACACCGGATAGGAGGACAGACTTATCGCCCAATTGACGCACAATGTCATGCGGAAGATGGAAACGACGACGAAAACCATCAAGATGGCAACAATCAACAAGGAAGTGCCGGACCGTAAGTGGCCGCCGACACCAATAACATTCAGGAGGGTCAACCCCTCGCAAAAGGAAACAGTGAGTAAGTCGACTGTGACCAATGCGCAAACGCGCCAACACCACGGAACAGGAACCCGTCTCGGCTGCGTAGACGTACGCGGGACAGAAGCATAAGCAGCAGCGAGGACCACATCCGTGAAATGAGGGGGGGGATTGAGGCTTAATGGCGCGTCGACAACTTGGTCATTAGCGCCAACCTCAGTCACAGTGCAGTGGTCCGGGTTGCCACTGCACCACACATTACAGAGATGTCATTCAAACCCCTAATCTAAATCTTGTCATACATCTGTACCTCCTGCAAAAATTGAAAAACACCGGACAGGAGGACAGACTTATCGCCCAACTGACGCGCAATGTCATGCGGAAGATGGAAACGACGTCGAACACCATCAAGATGGCGACAATCAACGAGTAAGTGCCGGACCGTAAGTGGCCGCCGACACCAATAACATTCAGGAGGGCCAACCCCCCGCAAAACGAAACAGTGAGTAAGTCGGGTGTGACCAATTCGCAAACGGGCCAACACAACCTCCTCACGGCGACTGCGGCGACACGCCGAGTGCCACTCCTCAACAGTCCCTTTAATGGCCCGTAATTTGTTACCGTCCTGTCTGTCCCACAAGGTTTGCCAAAAAGCGTGTAACCTCAGACGCAGAGTTGGAAATGCATCCGAGGGAACAAGGCTGAGATGCCTACCGAGAGGGACAGACAGGGCCCCTTTCGCAGCAGAATCAGCTTGTTCATTCCCTGCTATCCCAACATGGCCCGGGATCCAGCAAAAAAGCACGATTTTCCGCTGGCCAGGCAAGCGGGAAAGCAAAGCTTGAACACGTTGTGTCAAGGGGTTCCGAGGATTGTAATTCGCCAAGGACTCCAGGGCACTCATGGAATCACTAAAGATAATGAAATGCGTGCCCTGAAGGTCAAGGATCCATTCCACCGCCAAACCAAGAGCCAAAAGCTCTGCAGAGAACACAGAATAGCCTGACGGAAGGCGATGGGCAACCGTTACTCCCTTACACACACAAGCACACGCCACGCCAACGTCTGACTTCGACCCATCAGTAAACAGGCGCTGATAACCGGCGTACTGAGAACTCAGCCGCCGGAACTCCTGTAAGTACCTTGCTGGTAGAGTGGAACACTTCGGGAGGGACGCCAGAGCAAAAATGAAATTGCCACCTGGGACAAGCCAAGGGGCAACTGGCATTCTCCCAAGCCTCAAGACGCAGGGCATTTCAAAGGCTATCTCCTGACAGGACTGCTGGAGCCTATCACGGAAATCACCCTTACCCACCCTGCGTCTACCGACTCGCAAGTCTGGCCCAAAAACCATGGACCAAGCAGGACTGGATTGCACAGCACGTAAACGCACAGCATACTGAATGGCAAGCTGTCGCCGACGAATGGCCAAAGGTGGCTCCGAGGCCTCAGCATAGAGGCTGACCACTGGAGAAGTTCGAAATGTCCCAGTCGCCACACGCAGGCCACTGTGATGCACAGTGTCCAACATCTGAAGAGTGGAGTCACTAGCCGAATCATAGACCATACACGCATAATCAAGTTTGCTGCGGACAAGGGCTCGGTAGAGGCGCAACATGGCAGCGCGATCGGCACCCCATGAAGTGCCCGACAGGACCCGCAAGATGTTAAGCGCCCGTAAAGCCTTGTCTTTAAGCTGACGTAAGTGTGGAAGCCAAGACAACCGGGAATCGAACACCAGGCCCAGGAAACGTGCCTGTGGGACAACAGGAATTTGTGCCTGTCCCAAGTACAGGCAAGGATCCGGGTGCAGCGTTCGTTGGCGGCAAAAGTGGATGCACACAGTCTTGTCCGGAGAAAACCGGAAACCATTACTTACTGCCCAGGTCTGGACTTTGTTAATTGCCAGCTGTAGCTGCCGCTCACAGGTCTGCATGCGAGCTGCCCGAAAGCGCAGGCCGAAGTCATCGACAAACAATGACTGGGGAACAGCAGCTTGCTGAGCAATGGGGTTGATCCCTATAGCAAACAAGATGACACTAAGTACACCTCCCTGAGGCACACCATTCTCCAAGACAAAGGGGCGGGAAAGAGTCCCCCCGACACGAACGCGAAAAGAACGGCCTGAGAGGTAGGCAGAAAGCAACAGTGGCATCTGTCCCCTCAAGCCATAGTTATAGAGATTACGGAGAATCCCATAACGCCACGTCGTATCATACGCCTTCTCCAAGTCAAAGAAAACCTGAACCAGATGTTGACGAAGGCGAAAAGCCTCCCTCACATCCGATTCAAGGGCAACCAGATGATCGATGGTTGACCGAAACCGTCGAAAGCCGCACTGGGACGCAGATAAGAATCCCCGTGATTCCAGCACCCAGACCAACCTCTCACCGACCATCCGTTCCATAAGTTTACAGACACAGCTAGTCAGAGCGATTGGGCGATAACTGGAAGGAGCAGTAGGGTCTTTGCCCGGTTTCACAATCGGGATGACCACTGCTGTCCTCCACGCTGCCGGAACAGAGCCTTCTGTCCACACACGGTTGAACATCTCCAGCAAGAACTGCTGGGAGGCAAGAGGCAGATGTTTCAACAGCTGATAGTGAACATCATCAGGCCCTGGGGCGGAGTCATGCGACTTGGACAAAGCGGAAACAAATTCCTGCCTGGTGAACGGTAAATTGTACTCCTCTAGCCCGTCGGAGCGAAAGTCTAGAGGGCGAGCCTCTTCACTACGCTTTATTCTGAGGAAACCAGGATCATAATGGTTATCACTCGAAACCTGCGCAAACGCAGACGCAAGACAGTCGGCGATATCCGGCACAGAAGAGATCACGGTATTCGCCACCTTCAGCTGTGAAACCGGGGAAGGCACG
>JAHWFP010222138.1:12250-33775 GCA_023313725.1 Lithobius niger | reverse complement strand
TTTGCATTGGTAATCTCTTTGTTCCCTACATATTCCTAATTTATACTCGTGGTGTGTGATGCATATTTAAGAAATTAGCAGTTTACTGACCTTGATAACATTTGGCAAGGTCGTCCATTTCTTGTCCAATCAATGGCCCGCAATGGCCCCTCTTGGACACATCACATCACCCGGGTCCCACAACATGTCGTTCAGGAGTACTTTAGCTATCAAGCTGGGTCACAACTTAACTGATCACCCTGTGTGAAGTTAATGATTCTCTTGATGCCTAAAAGCCACTATACGTGCCTACCATATCTGAAGTCCTTAGGACCGAATATAGCATAGGAATTGTTACAGAGCACTGGGCAGAAACCCCGTGAAACCAGTACAGCGAAAGTTGAAAGATTATCTGATTTTCATGAATTGGGAAGCTGTAGTTGAGCTTGTTGACGGGGCACTCGATCTTGTGCAGCGAAAGACAAACCGAGCGATCGTGAGATCTTTGACCGTCAGTGGGTTGGTTTGGGAAAACCAACCATTGACAGCGTGTAAGGAATTGAGGAGGAGGAGGGATATAGCTCCTAAAGGCAGTTTGCCACCAAACGGACTTTTGCAGCATCTAGCGCCATTTATACTACACGCCATGGCTGTTTGCTGTGACGTGCATATCACGTGACTGGGCTAGTCCAATCAGACGGCCAAACAGCCGTTGTTCTCGTTCGTCATTGGCTAACTCATGCTGACGTCACGGCAAACAGCCATTGCGCATGGTTTAGGGCTATCTATTTGTCTCTAGTGCATTCTCTCAGCAGGCAAAGGAAAACACACACAAAAAACTCTTTAGACACAACAAACAAGTCACCACGCCTCCTTATACAAGTAAGAATTTGATGCGTCCTCGTGGACCTGGGAGCAAGCTGTAAATGTTACTGATACTACGGCTACCAGCGGGCACCACGGAAGAATATAAAATAATCGACCGTGGCGCCATCTAGTGTCAGTAATATCGTTTACCTTTACGGCTTCACCTAGGTGTATACAAGGACGTGCCAGATTTTCACTCAATAAAGAGGCACGTTGCTTGTTTATTGTGTGAATACAAATTTGTGTGTGCGATCCTTTGTTTGCTGAAAGCTTTCAAGCGCTAGACAAAACTCGATGCTAGATGCTGCTAGCTTTTATTTGGTGGCGACTCGCCTGTAAGCGCAGCACGAAATCTCAGAATGATTACTGGCGTAAGCTTACACTCCCGTTTTGGTAATGTTGCCCCGACATTTGGGCGTGATGCCACAGTAACTTAACACTGCTGAGTGATGGGTGTCAATACGCACTTCTGTTTTACAGTGTATAGCGCTAACCGCCGGTCATGAATGAACCTAGACCACCACATCACATCCGGTAGCGTAGCTTTAACTATTGTGTGCGCGTCGTATCTTGAGTCCTGGAAGTACTTTATGAGCGGCTACGTCTTCCTGGAAGGAGCGGATTTAATCGACGGCCGCCATTGTTTTTTTGTAATCATTTTGGATATCAACAAGGCACTCTGCTACCAAAAACGTACAATCGATTATCTGTGTTCGTTCTGCAGCGAACGGAAGATAGGCCGCGCACGCTTTAAACTATTTGGACGTTGGTATCGTGGGCTTGTCATAGGCTTGTCACGACGCTCACTTTGTTGGCTATCAGCCTTACGGATCTTAACACGAAATGTACTTGGCTAAACATTATGCTCGCCCTCGTGAATGAACAACGGAATTCATTTAAATTCCATACGGCTTTAGGGTCGAGCAGAACCATTAAGCTAAAGAATCTGTGTGCCTTTTTAAAGACATGCAGTTTAATTAGCATTTTTGCCTTGTCGTTATTTTCTTAGTCTACGTGCAAGAGTTGTAAATTTAGATAGCAGCTGCATGTATGGGGCAAATGTTTCTGCGTAAAACCAGAAGCTCATTGGGCGTTCCGTTATACGACGAGTGTTAGATGGTGTGTATGACGTAAATTTAAAAATGTGTTAACGTTTCACACCCACGAGGCCTGCTGTTGCTGAAACATGCGTTATGTGGTATGAAAGCTTAAATTCGTGTAAAACAACAAATTTTATAATTGGTTTATAGCCTTTTTGTTATTTTATTAGTACTCCCCTGGTCGCCGCTCCCTCAAAATTTGGCGTTCCTATTTCTGTTGCCGCCGCCACAAAATGTGACTTTTTAAATGTATAACTGAATATTTTCTGCGCACGCCTCTTTTTATGGTGTGTTCCTCTAAGTGCACACCTCTTACTAAGCTATACTACCACGTAAAATGTTAAATTGTGTATTTGGTGGTTAGGAGCTTATAGGCTACTGCCAAATACACAATTTAACGTTTTTGCGATAGTCGTTTATTAAGAGGTGTGCGTTAAGAGATGTACGACATAAGAAGAGGTGTGCGCTGCAAGATTCTGCTACATAAATGAGTTAATCTTGTGGTGGTGGCATGAAACAGAATGGGCTACCTATATTTCGAGGGCAGCGGCGACTTTCGATAATTTTAGGCAACCGTGCTAAAAACCAATTGTAAACAGTAAAATTTGTAGTTTGATATGTAAGCTTTCACACCACAATCTCTCAAAACTTTTCAACTTCTCACAACTTCTCAAACAATAGATGATAACTCGTGGACGAGTACAGCCATTTTACGTCATTCACACTGTCTACAAGCATATGTTTACTGATTTAAACATATACTATTCTTGAAATAGGCCAGCTAAAAATAGAGAAATCCGTTAAAAGAAATGTAAATTTCACCGTTGGTGTTTAGGCCTGTATTTTTCATCTGGCATTGCTTTTAACAATCACCAAAAAAAAAGAGAAAAAAGAACACCCACCCGCGCAATCGTCAAAAGCCATGTTCGCTTATTTTGTGTAAACGCTTTACTCCGTTATCAGCCTGTGGAGGAAGTATAGCCCAGGGCTGCGTTAAAACAGAAACCGAGCAATGGAGTTTCGAAGCCGAAACAGGTCATCAAACGACAAGGGGAACTTAGGACGTGTTGCCATGCACGTGGGTAGAACCATAGAACCGCAAAGCAGAATGCTTTCAGTTCTGGAGTCGGAGTGGCCGAGTGGTTAGCATGATTTACTCGTAAGCCGAAGGTGCCTGGGGTCCATCCTGGCCTTATCCCACCCTTTGTGTGCATGCGTGAAAATGGAAAGCCAAGTACAGGGCACATAAAATAAATAATTTGCAAATTAAAATCCATGAAAACGTAGAAACTCAAAAGCACAAGAATTAGGGATAGACAGATATTAATATCGGTATCGGTATTTACAGATAATATCGGTATTTTTCGTGCATCGGTATCGGATCTGTATCGGTGTTTATTTACAGATGTTTTGCCTATACGACCATCTTCCGTGCGAGAGAAATCTTTCCTGCATAGCACCATTTTATCTCGTGACGTCATCGAGTCGTCGGCTCAGTGAATTTAACGCGTACGTATACTGTTGGCTTTTTGCAATTAGGCCTTTCTGCAGCGTGGACTGGGCTTTTTTTTATGGTGGGAGGTACGAATGAGTTTGACTATTTGACCTGTTGACTTTATGTATCGTTATCGGTATCGGTGTATCGGATCTGCATCGGTATCTGTGTCGGATTGAGGGGGAAATATCGGTATCGGTTCGGACCGGTATTTTTCTGTATCGGTCGATCCGTAACAAGAATTAAAATAATAAGTAAAATAAACTTAAAAAACTGCCGGTAAAGGGAACCTGACCTCTCGCCCCGGCTAGTGAGGATGAGATTTTTCTCGGTTGTTTATATTGGCTAGCCCTGATGGAGAAATTGGAAATAGGCTACCCAGTTTTTGTAAAATGGGGAGGTATTTTTTTTATGTTTCGTTTTCTGGCGTGATGTGGTTGTGCGCGGAAGGGATTTTGTGTGAGGATGCTGAGTTTCAACTCTAAGTCTTGCTTTATTCTGTTTTTAGTTTGTGAAATAAAATTCTTGCGTTCTCAAGGTCAAGGGTGTGCCCCGTCTTTATCTTGAGCTGAATTATGAGTGAGTTTGTGTGATCGTTATTTCTGACGTTAGATTTGCGGGACGAGATTGTTTTGTTGAAATTCTTCTTCGGCGTGCCAATATAAGTGGCCGTGGGTGTGGGGTTTATTATTATTATTATTTTTTTTTTTTGTTGGGAATTTGACACTTGGGCTTCGTAGCCGTATATTCTGTTGCTTGATAACGTAATGGGAATTGCTTAGAAACGTCGTATTGTTCATTTTATGTGCACTCAGCTGGCTTTTAATCGTTACGTGTTAGTGCTTGTACTATTTTATTCTCTTGCTCATTTGGCGTGTAACAAATTCTAGGAATGTCCTAGCAAAATTGTCCGTCTTCATCCCGAGATAACCTTAGCAGTTGAAAAGGACGTTAATCCGTTTCTCCAATAATTCCATTTCTTTGTGGGTACGCTCCTCTTTGTACTGTTTGTAGGGCTGCCAATTTTGTAGTGTTGATGGCCACCTACATTTCCGCTTGTTTTTTTTTTTTATATTGTTGCTTCCATTGGCTTCATTTCCGCCACACGCTTTATAACGGGGGTATTGCTTCCCCCCCCCCCCTCCCCGAAACTTGTAGCCTTAGTGTATGTATATGTAGCACTTTAACTTTGATTTAACTGCAAATAAATCAAACGACATGTTACCTGTCTCTTTGAGCATGAGAGTCAACCAAACAACGCTGTCGAAGGTGAAATATGCAAAATCTGTGTCTTGATTTTATATACAAGTAAATCAAACGACATGCTCTCTTCTTTTGTGCTCGAAAGGGCAGGTATATCGTGTAGTTTGAGTGACATATTTGGCACGTTTAATCTTTGACAGCGCTGTTTGGTTGACTCTTCTGTTCAAAGAATACATCAAACTATGTTGTCAGATATACAAGTAAATCAACGCCATGCTTCCTGTCTCATGCTGCCTGTCATGAGTACGAGAGTCAACCAAACAACGCTGTCGAAGATGAAATGTGCAAAATCGGCGCCTTGATTTTATGTACAAGTATACAGGCCTGTAAATCAAATGACATGGAAGGTCTACCCTTCCCATTTTCGCGCCGAGTCAGCCAGACAGGTTGTCAAAGATGAAATGTGCTAAATCTGTGCTTTGATTTAACGACCAGTAAATCAAACGGTATGGTATACCTGTATCTTGGAGTACGAGAATCAAAGAGATTTTTGCAAATTTTGCAGATTTTTAAAATGTGGAAAGTGCGTGCCTTGTTTTTTATATACAAGTAGGCTAAATAAATCCAAGGACGAATAAAGGCGAGCCAGTGCCAGACACGCTGTTGAACGTGAAATGTGCAAAATCTGGGCCTTGATTTTGTATATCAAGTGACGTTTTACCTCTCTTGAGTACGAGAGTCAACCAAACAATGCTGCCAAAGGTCAAATGTGCTAAATCTGTGTCCTGATTTTATATGTAGGTAAATCAAACGAGGTTTGAGTATTTGTGCAAAATATGTGTCTTGATTTACAGATTTGACACATTTAATCTCTGATTTCACTCAGTTTTATAGTGAGCGCGGCCTATCTTGAGTTCGCTGCAGAAGGAACACAGGTAATCGATTGTACGTTTTTAGTAGCAGAGTGCCTTGCTGATATCCAAGATGGTTACAAAAACGATGGCGGCCGTCGATTAAAGCCGCCTCCTCCAGGAAGACGTAGTCGCTCGTAAAATACCTGCAAGACTCACGATACGCCGCGCACACAATATGCTCAAGATACCATCGATGAAGTAAAAAAAAAAAAACACTAAAATTCTGAATGAATAGAAGGAGCCAACAAGGTGTTGAGTGAGAACTATTTAAGCTTCTAGGTTTAAATAGTTCTCACTCAACAATTTTTTTGGCTCCTTCTACTTCTATTCATTCAAGAGTCCATCAAACAACGTGGTAGAGCAGTGTTTTTCAACCTATGGGTCGGGACCCCAAATGGGGTCGTGGGCGTCCTCTGGGGGGGGGGGTCGCGATACAAGCAGGAAAAATTTATTTTTTATTTTTTTATATTTTCAGTGATATTTAGCCAAACATTCGTGAACTAGTGTCCAAAAAACAACTACAACCATCTCATTAATGATAATCATGATACTTCGGAAGTTCTGATAATGTAAATGGAAATGTTATTTATCTTATGTGATAATTAATAATTATGATGATTATTGATTATAATGTGTATTGTATAATTCTATAAAATACGAGGGCTATTTTGTTTTTTTTTATATATGAGCAAATGACAGCGTTTAAAATGCTTAAAATGCAAAAAAAAGCGTTGGCTTCTCGGGGCTCAGCCCCGGACCCCGCTGGGGGAGCTCACAACACTCCCCCAGACCCCCTAGTTGTGAAACCGACGGCCGAAGGAATTTTTACTTTCGGGGTGGGGTCGCGGAAAAAAGATTTTTTCTTTAGGAGGGGTCGCGATTTGGAAAAGGTTGGGGAAACACTGTGGTGGAGGTAACGTGCTAAACCTGTGACCTGCATACGAACTTGTTCGCTGACGACTTTCCCGTAAAAGCATGAGAAATTTGTTAAAGCCATTAGCTTTCCAAATGTATCCAGTCCAACTCTCTCCGTTTTTCAATTTGCGCCATTTTAATATCGTGATTCCGTTCTCACGGTTTGTTTTGAATTTCAAAGTAGTTTTTTTGGGTGGAGTTTTACAAAAGTTCTTCCACCCGTAGCTGGCGAAGATGATTTCATATGGTGGAGGAATAGGGGGAGACGGAGGGGGGTGGAAGAGAGGTGGTGTGAGGGAAGGGTGTGGTCTCCTCCGTCAGCTTCTTATCTTTCTCGTTCACGTAATTTGTTGGGCCCCCCCTGGACAGGGGGCGAGCCCGGAGCCTGCAGGGGGCGCTACGGTATTTCACACCTGGCCGATTGAATTGACCGACCACCTGAGAGGAGCCGTCGACTGACAGCGGGAGGGGTCTGTAAATTGGAAAATGGAATGATGATGACGTTACAAAAAAAAAATAGCGTAGTAAAAAAAATAATAAATAAATATAAGTAATTTAAAGCGTGTTGTGGTGGGAGGGTTGGATTAAGGCGTGTCGCTGTGTTTGTTTGTTTCTTCGTCTGAAAAGACAAGAATAGAATATGTTTTAAAGAGGCTATCTTTTAGGACCTTACAAAAATGAAAACGGATGCAAATCTATTTCTGTTGCCTTGTGGACTAAATGTCAGACTGACTTAGTGGGGGAATTGAATCCTCGGTCTTTGTGATCAAAGACTGAAGTCCTACTATTCACGTGGTCTTGATCTACCCTAAAACAAAACTTGTTAAGGATTCCCGCCAAACTTTTCGGCCGTGTGAAGTCGTGATATCAAAACGCCAAGCTAATCAATCCCACCGAGTAATAGTTCGAATGCCCTACTACTCAGGTAGTCTTGGCAACGGAAACGGGTTTGTGCCTATATAGAGCAGTGACACAACGTAGTATTATTGTATATAACTCTATGCTGGAGCCTTAATAGGTTGGCTGCAAGGGGCACTGCGGAAACAGAAGGGCGTCACGCTGAAGCTGATGCTGTTAAGAGTGATTTCTTAGACCTAAAACGAGCGATTTTTGTTGTTGGAGAAAACTACGTTATTTTAAGCCTAAGAAATCCGCTCTTTCGTTGTTTTTTCCTCCATTTTTATGTAGTGCACCTTGTAGTTATGCCCTCCAAAACCCATACTTGGAGCCAATATGGCGCAAATGTCACTGCTCTATATGCCATCGTGTATATTTATCACTGACGAGCCCATTTGGCTTTTCATTCTTTAGAATAAGCAATCATCATGGTCATGAAGACGAAAAAAACCCTCGTAAGACGAGGTTATACACCACGACTGTTGTGCATTGTTGAACTGTACAAAATAACCAGTTACACATTGGTGAAGGCGGCATGTCAATACAACTGGCAGCAGGGGAGGAGGGGGGGTCTTGGGAATTTTTTTTGAAATTTTGTTATATTGTTTTTTTTTTTTGCAGTTCGTCCCACCGAAAGGGGGTGCCTTTTCTCGACAGTGACTTTTTAGTTGGGGGTTGGGTTGAGGGGGGGTCCCCACTCCGTATTTGCAAACGTGAGAAAAAAAGCCGTGGCCATTCGTGTTTATGGTACTGAAATTTAAGTTACTAAAATTTCATGTTAAACTTAAAATTGTTAACTAAGCAACTCTGCGCAGGCACAATGCTTACTATGCAGCAAGACCGCTGTTACTGCTATCCTCCTTAAAGGGGCGTGAATTACTTACAGAAAAGGGGATTTTGTCCTACAACAAGGGGCGGGGGGGATTTTGTCCGACCGGCAGCGGGATTTTGTCTAGGGAAATTTTGTCCGGAGGGATTCTGTCCTGGGAATTTTATTCAGGGGGATTTTGTCCCTATGCCGAAACCTTAATGTGTTTGCAGGTGTAGTTTATTCTTAAGAAACGGCCCACTGTAATCTAGTAACGTTGTAACGCGTCGTTTTGGTTCAAAATTTTCTGCTGTCTGGCCGGGGCGCTAAAGTCGTCCTCCTTTGACGATAGCAAGACTTTTCAGTCATCCCCCCCCCCCCCCCTTCCCCATCTGTCAGGTTGAAGGAAAGCTCATTAAGCCTTGAGGCCCTCTTGCGTTTGGCAAATGATGCAAATTTATCACTAGGGTAGTGGCCGGGGGCGGGGGGGGGGGGGTGAAATCTCGGGGTCTCCTGACAACCTTGCTTAGAAACCCTGTTAGAAACGGTTATTTGTCATGGTGCACCAAAGGCTTGGAATAAAATTTAGGTTTGGCTGTAGCGGCAGTTGGTTGCTGTAATGAGTGTGGGGTACAGTTTGCTCACGTTACGGTTTGATGTACGTATTGGAGGTAATGGAGCGGCTTTCCTAGTAAAATTGTCCTTCCTTATAGTTCCCCCCATCAGAGTTGATAGAGACATAAAACCTGCATTTGTGGCTGGCTTTTTCAGGAGGCGTCGGACGAACGTCTAACTGGAAAATCGTTTAATGGGATAATTGTCTAAAATCCGCCTAAAAAAAAAATCTGGAAAAGCATCTAAACGGAATATCGTATAATGGATAAACGTCTAACTGGATTAAAGTCTAACTACGGTTTCTGATGTTATATGTATAGCCGCAGCGAGCGCGGCAGCACGAACGAGGCAGGGATATTAGACGATTTTCCATTATACGAATTTCCAGTTAGACGCTTTTCCATTATACGAATGTCCTGTTAGATAATATTCCGTTATACTGTTTTCCGTCAGACGTTCTTCCAATTATGCGATATTCCAGTTAGACGATTATCCCCCTTTTACATCCCTCGTGATGGATAATAAATCTACGCCTGTGTTATGAAGTACACTTTCGATACACTGCCTTTTTGGGAAAATGCTGTTTTTGTAAAGGAAAAAATGTTGTTTTTTTTGTTGTGCCTAAGAAAGGCCTAAAAATAACAAAGTACTGCTTAAAACGGGCAAAAAAGGCTAAGAAAGGGAGCAAAAAAAAATAAAAGAGAGAGCAAAAAAAAAAAAGCTCCCAGAAAAAATGTCCACTGAAAATTACTGTGCCATTTTACTAAAAGTTGCTCTTGCCCTTTCTTTCCAGGGTCTGTGCACGCTGCTGGGTTGAACGATTATCGATAATTCGATAATACCGCGATAAAACTTTCGTCGATTATCTTTCCAACTTTTTCGGACGTATTGGAATTTTTGAGCACATTCACGAGCGTTGTACACGTGTCAAAATGATTGATGTAGTATCACGTTTGTTGACGTTCGTAGCGTCGTCCGCTTTTGGTTTGAGCCATGACCGTATGGACCTTTTTTTTTTATATTTTAAAAAAATTTTACTTATGTAAGCGAACCAATGTATTGCGGGCTTCATCCAAAGTTGTTCTTTTAATTAATGGAATTATAATGGTTGGTTATTCCAGCCTGAAAATTGAGATGTTATCTGTTATCGAGTCGATTTTACCATTATTGGGATGAAATATGTGTGCATCGTGCCATCTCTATAGTTCTGGATGTGGGATGGAGTTGAGAGGGAATGAGGGGGGGGGGGGGGCAGCTAACCGTCGTCTCCTAAGGCTTCAATAAAACATGACATCTACCAGAACTGCCGTACCAGTTGCTACAAACCGTACGTACTTGTTTAACATGCACAACTAATCTAAAGTTAGAATTGAATTCGTCATTGGGACCAGATGACGTCACGATTGGAGTTGGGGATTGGGGGGGGGGGGTGAGGACACAGTTTTGGTAGGGCAGGAAGCGATACCGTATATTACATCATATAAAACGCTCTTTTAAAGCGTATAAATCAAGAGACCTTTAACCCTAATGGTCGAAGTCGGGACGCCAACAAATTTAAAATGGTGCTAGATGCACTCACTTTTCACGAATACAGGATGGAGTGGGTATAATGGGGGGGGGGGGGGGGGGTTAGAAGCAAAGATAACAAGCCGTGTCGCAGGGTTTAGTCAGGGTGGGCGTGGTTAAGCCATCCATTCGGTCTCTTTGCTTTTCGTCCTGGTGCGGTGTTGTTGTTGACTTAGAATTGCGCCCGCTGGTCAACATCTGGTATGGTACGATAGCTGCCGGGTCGGGTCATGGCCGTAATTAAAGTGGACAGCTAACTGGACAGAGATAGATATTGGTAGGGGAGGGGGATCGGGGGGGGGGGGGGGATCGCGGGGGGGGGGGGCACGGGTCTGTTGGATCGCTAGGGTTAAGGTAGGGTAACGGAGTTGGTCGAGGTTTGTCTGGTAGGGTCTAAATAACAAACTCGTCGTCATAACGTTTGGGTACTGCAGAGATGACCAGTTTGTGGCCATCTAGACGTAAAAACACTCAGGTGTCGTTCGGCCGGAAAAAGAAACCCGGTGTTTAGCAACATAGTGTTGCATAGTGTTATCTGGAGTGCCGTAAGCCTACAGATTAAAGTAGTTTCATTAGTTATCGGAAGACCTTCGTTCCCGGGACATGTAGAGCGCAATTTTCACTGGTTTTGGTCTGCAGTTCCCGGATTCTTCGACAGGTGTTATTTTATTTTGTCTTCTCACTGAGGCTGCATTTCTTCTGATTACATCTCTGTAATTTGTGGCGCAGTGGCAACCCGGACCACTGCACTGTGACTGAGGTTGGTGCTAATGACCTGGCTGTCGACTCGCCAATAAGCCTCATTCCCGCTCGCCCCCATCCTTCTGATTGCTCCAATACTAGATACAGAACATTCCATTAAGTGTGACGATTTTTATTTCTTTTTGCTTGGGGGGAGGGGTGGGGGTAATTGGAACTCTCTGTTTCCTTAAGTAATAGTTATTGGTTAAACTCGAGGGGTTATCGATTTTTAAGCCACGGCTGCGATTATTGGCCCGGCTCGAGTATGCAAATAGGTCGAGGGCGGAACCGAAGACATCTTTGCATACGAGAGCCGGGACAATAATCGCAGCCGTGGCTTAAAAATCGATAGCCGCTCGTTTCTCACCAATAAATGATTTATACCACCGTTGGGACTTCAAGCTAACTCGCATTTAATTTTTGTGTTTGTGTTTTGTGAAAATTGCTTCAAGAAATACGATAATCAATCAGTATGTTGCTATGTATGAAGGTCGTTCCATTTTAGTTTGAGGAGGAAGGGGGGGAGAAGTTACACAGAGTGAATAAGCTTAGGTATGGGCCAGACATGTGAGAGTTAACATGAATAGGATTTCAAGTTAAGTAATTCCTTTTGTATACGTTTTTATTGCGTTACTTTTTCGAAAGCTGTATTTGGTTTGGTTGTTGGTGTGTGCGTTCACGGTCACGTGATCCGGAAGCGTCAAAAGTGTGGGTTATCGGCAAAAGTGTGGGGTAACTTGATAATCCACACTTTTTTTGCGATGACGCACACTTCCGGTCACGGTTAACGGGATTTAACCTACGGAAATTTAGCATAGCGGTGAGTTAGCGTGACGTCACTGCCGTGGTATAAATTTAGTTATCCTTGCAATCCTTTGTTCACTTAAACCTTTTTTTTTTTTTTTTGTCTCTTTTCCTGAAAAGTATCTGTAACGTGATTGTTTCGTTATTTCTACTTTTTTGTATCAAAATGGCGGTTGAAATTCTTGTCTGCGACGTTTGGTCAAGAGATGCAGCGAGGGAGTGGAGGGGGAGTTGTCCGTGATGTGTAGGGTCTGGTCTAAGAACTTACGGACTGGGTGTGAGATCTTCAGAACGTCTAAATTCATTTCCGTGATGTTCCCATCATCCTCGGTGAGATGGATAGGGACATCCAAAAATTGTATTTGTTTTACTTATTTATTAAGTGGGTTTTACAGTTTACCACAAACCCTTTAAAAAACTCAAATCCCAGTCAACCAGAGTAAAAAAAGGACACTCCCGAGTCCCAATTTTTGTGCAGTCCAAGGTAATGACGTAACCTGCATATGAATGACGAAGATATAACAAGTCTCGGTGAAAGTGAAAATCTTTCGATTAGCTTTAAAATATAAATTCAACAGTCTGACATGGTAAAACAAATACTTCATTATTTTATGGAGTTGATGAACATACGACGACACTTTAAATACGTAAGAAATAGGGTAGTTTATGTTATTAGAAATATCGTACATAGGTCAGCGGGCGCCATGGGAGTTACTTGTCAGTGATTACCCCGTAGCCTACCTGGGGGAACTATTGTTTTGTGTATTTGAACTATAGTTTCACCCTTTTAAGTACCTTTAAATACTTTGCTTAGTGAATACACTTGCCAACACAAATTAAACAAACAAAAAAAAGGCCTACCGTGTAAATGTTGGCCTAACCACGTGTAAATGTAGGCTTAACCACGCGTAAATATAGGCCTAACCACGTGTAAATATAGGCCTATTTTTAAGCCTATAGGCTTAACCACGCGTAAATATAGGCCTAACCACGTGTAAATCTAGGCTTAATACCCTGTAGCGCTATCCAAGAACTACTGCCATTGTACCTAGTATGCTAGGAAATAGTAATCCACATATCCCCTATCCACCCTTAATAAGAAATAAATACTTTGCCACGTCAGTGAGCAAAAGGCGACGTGATCGAGTCGCCATGGAAGATGTCACAAAATGACGTCACAAGTACTCATCATTTATAAAGTCCCCAACTAGATTTGCGAACCTCACCTCCCTATTTCAAGTTCCCCATGGGTGCAACTTGCAACACGAGCTAGAGCAGCTGTAACTTGATCTGCAAATGCTGCAATATATTGCGAAAATGGGTGGAGCTGCGCTTGTCGAAACATTTAGTTGCCACTTGCGACCGCTAGTAGGAGCTCGCACCTGGGCCGCAGCCTCCCTTCATATTGTTAGACAGTAAGTTGCCGCCGCCGTGTAATTACGCGTTCTCTAGCCCGATAATTTCGCATTGTTTATTACTGTTGGCCACGTGCAAACGAATAGACACTGGTCGTGTTGCCGCAGATGGTGTTATAGAGTGGACAGCCAAAGTATGTGTGTGTTATTGTGGACGCAATTAGACGTTAGTTTAATCCGAGCTGCAGAGTTTAATTTTGCGGAAAAGGTCGTTACAAGCCGTTGAATGGACGGTTGAATTGATGCCTGTATTAATGACATTAAAGTTGCTAGACTGTGCTTAGAGGCTGGCGAACATAGCGAGCGGGATAGATAGATGGTTGGTTGGTTGGTTTGGGGGGGGGGGGTGT
The DNA here is from genome assembly GCA_023313725.1 of Lithobius niger. NCBI lineage: Eukaryota > Metazoa > Arthropoda > Chilopoda > Lithobiomorpha > Lithobiidae > Lithobius > Lithobius niger. The sequence continues at coordinate 20,106 of JAHWFP010222138.1, read as the reverse complement.
TATGGTTAATTGACTAAGTGGTCTTTATCGTCGGCGTCACGTTTTCCTTCGTATATACAGCATTGTGGTGGGTTTCCCCAAGTTTATGTTTTAGGTCCACTTCTTTTTCTTAAGCAAAATCTGTATACCTTTTCAAGATAATAATAATAAACAATTTATTCCCAAATGGAAAAAGGAACCAAAAAGACACATTGGGCAGCCATGTCTTAAATACAACTGGAGCCATGTCTTAAATACAAATTAACCACAATATACAGGTACAATACATTACAATATACTAAAATCCCGACGAACAAGGAAGGAAGAGAGATAGCTGGTCCGGAGTCGGTGTTTAAAAGTTGGAAGGGAATTGGCCATGACGACACCCTCGGACAGAGCGATAGGCTACTACACGGTTGGCAAAAAATGTCTACAACTTTTGTGAAATCTACCCGTAACCAACTTAAGGAGGTGTCCCCTTGTGCGGTCAGAAGCCCGGTGTTCGAAAAAGTGTTCAAAGGTTATCCCACTCTAGCCCGGCCTTGGCAACTCGTAGGTAAGATTCATATCTGCCCTAAGTCTGCGAAGTTCAAGGGAGTCTATTTAAAAACTTCAAGCCAATCATAGACCCTTACGTGTAAATCTACATTGTACTTACTCGACCAGATCAATATCCCTAGAAAGATGTGGGGACCAAATACGACGATTAAATTTTTGTCCGTAGCTCTGTGGTGAGGGTTCCGTGAGTTTTAGTTCTTGGTTCACTATATTTTTGTTTCCTTAAGCAAACTTCTCACCCCACCCTTCCCCCCCTCCCCCCAGGAGGTTATTTTTTTTTTTTTGCCGTTATTGGGGTGGGGGTGGGGGCTCCCCCAAGCGTCAATCCTTGCTTCACCTTTTTTACTGTAGTAAAAAATTTGGGGGTCTCAAGATTCACCCCGAGTCTACTGTTTTTTTTCTTAAGCAAAAGTGTGTAATTCTGCAAGACCTTTTCCATGACGATGATTTTATTTTTGTTTGACGTTCTGTGGTAGATCGCTAAGCTTCAGTCTTTGGCCCATGTCTGTTTTTTTTTGTAACCCCTTAAGCAATGTCGCTTTTTTTCCCATATGCTTTCTGACGACGATTATATTTTTTTGTTTGTGGCTCTGCCCACACCAAAACATTGTGGCATTCATATGTCATAATTGTATGACATCCATACATATAATTTGTTTGTTTGTACTGTGTCTTATTTTTCCTGGAGCTTCTGATTTGGGTTTTGTATGCATTCTGTGGTGGTATTCCCCAAGCTTCTGTTCTTGGTCCACTACTGTTTTTTTCCCCTTCTTTAAGCAAAAATTGTCTCTCTTTTTTTCCTGGAGCTTCTGATTTGGTTTTTGTGTGCATTCTTGTGGTGGTATTCCCCAAGCTTCTGTTCTTGGTCCACTACTGTTTTTTTCCCCCTTCTTTAAGCCAAAACTGTCTCTCTTTTTTTTTTTCCAGGAGCTTTTGATGACGATGACGTTACTCACGTGGAGGGTGAAGTGAATCCCATCCGTGATTTGGAGATCATAAACGAAGAGCTGCGACTGAAAGACATTGAATATTTAAAAAGCTGTTTAGAGAAATTGGATCGAACTGTAGTCCGCGGAGGAGACAAAAAGGCCAAACCTGAATACGTAAGTGTCGTTATGCTACTTCATTCTCGAATTATTGATGAACAATTTATTTATAAATTGAAACATCACAACTTCAAACAAGAAAAACAGAACAATATCACGCAAGCATTTTTCAGGGCTTTTTCCAAAACCGATGCAATTTTTTAACGAATATTGTAAGACCAATATGATTTTTCAAAGACTTTTCGAAGATTAATAGAAATTTGTCAAGTACTTTTGTTAGAATTTTTTTTAAACGTTAGTTGCCCTTGCTCGAATTTCACCAGGCAGAGTGCAGAATTCAGAAAACGTTTTTTTTCCCATTCATTACCTAGAATCTCTTGAATAGCCTAGTAAACAAATTATGAAAATGCATGGAGCAACAAAATTTAACAGATTCTGAACAACATTTTACTACAAACGAGTAAGTTTAAAACAAATTTCAAGTTTTCTTTATCTTGCTGAAAGCTATGGCATTACTTCAAGTTATGATAAAGAAATTAAATTCATGGCCTTGAAGTTTTTCTTAACAAACTCAACCACTTTCAAGGCCTTGAAAGCACCGTGTGTGAACCCTATATCTCTGAAGTTAAGATAAAACTACCTTCCAAATGCCTGTTCTAATAATAAAGCAAAGAAAAACTTGGCACTACCAGGGATTCGAACATTGGATCCTCCTTTTGGATAAAGCACTCATCACCTGAGCTGTTAACTGTGTTGGTGACAGAAATCCGGAGCAGCGTCTGTGAATATGCAACAATTTCTTAACCTGCTATGTGAATTTGGGGTGGCTTTTCCGTCTTCAGGTTTACACACAAATAATAACGACTAACAACTGTTGAAATAACCTTTAACCATCATTTCGGTACTGTGCTTTTATTCTCTCCATTTCGTATGCATAATTGTATAATGTATAATTAATATGTGAAATTGTTGCCGTTTTTATACGATTCCTCCCTCCCTCCTCCACAAAGGAAAAAGGCAAGAAAATATTTCACTAAATGTTTGTTTAGTTCTGCTGGAGTTAAAATGGCTACTTAAGCTATCTTTTTTTTTTTTAGTTTTCTCACTATCTTTACGTACCCGATATATAAATTACTTCTGCAACATTTATTTAAGTTTAACAAACACAAAACGTAAGTTTTGAGTGAATGTAGGAAAACCGCCTCACATAAGGGTAAAAAACTGGGGGAAAAAATTTATGTTTGCAACATTTACCTATGGTCGACGTAAAGTTGTAATGCTTGAGTCACAGTGGAAAGCCAACAGAGGAGAAAACACCTTTAAAGTGAATGTTCCCTAATAACGGATAAAGTCACACAACACTATCTGACACGTTGAAAAACTATAGTTTTCTCGAAAACGCGTGAATATTCGAGGAAGGGAACGGTTGACCCCGAAAATTCAAGTGTTTTCGAGAAAACTGCAGTTTTTCGACGATTCTGGTGGTGTAAAGTGTGACTGTTTCCTTTCTTAGAGTGTGCTCTGCTGGGATAAAGCGGAACCGAAAGCAAACACCCTAGTTGAATTGCACTTCCGTGGTAAATGAATTTGTATCAACGTATTTGCTGTCTATTGTTCGCAAAACTTTCCTCCGTTAGGGCTAACCACTTATTACAGTAGCGCATCCAAGAAGTTTGTATGGAGGGGCAAAGAAAATGTATGATAATTGGTCTGAAACTAACGCATTTTTAATACTTTCACTGATTTTTTCACTGATGCTCTTAAGAAGCGTAATTTGAGAAATTTTCTTAACTGCAGCAAATTCTTTACGCATTGCGATGTAAATAATTTTCGCACCGGGTGGGAGGGGCTCCAGAACGAATTTGGGTTGTTGAGAATATTGTAATATAAACCAAAGGTATCCTACTTGATGGGAAAACGGGGCCTTCTGATGTAAGCAGAAAAAAATTGTGAAAAATTTATTAAAATTTGTCTGAAACTAAACGCATTTTTAATACTTTCAGTGATTTTTCGTGCTCTTAAGAAGCTTAATTTGAGAAATTTTCTTAACTGCAGCAAATTCTTTACACGTATGCTCGGCTGCGATGTAAATAATTTTCGCACGGAGGGGGGGGGGGGGCTTCAGAATGAATTTGGGCTGTTGAGAACATTGTAATATAAACCAATGTTATCCTACTAGATGCGAAAAGGAGCCTTCTGATGTAACTATAGAACAAAAATTGAGGTTCTTGTAATTGCTCAGTTTTACTGTTCATCTTGGGTCTAGAGAGGGGCACCGTGTTCCCTTTGTCCCCCCCCCCCCCTCTGGGTGCGCCACTGACTAATTAACAACGTGTTCATTTTGTAATTAGTTTTTGCAGCGCGCGTGCTCTAACTAAACATGTTGGAAGTAAATAAAAACGTCTGCGAAGTTGATTTCTTTCTCGGCTTGTTGGCATGCGTTTGTTCGTTTTTCCGTGTTATCTTTTCGAGATCTCATCTTTTTTTTTTTCCCTTCTTTTTACCAAAACGAAGTGGCCTTTCATTATTTTCCGCTATCTTTTTCATTTCGTTTCTCCATTTGATTCGACGAGTGGAACAGAGTAGATAGTTGCAACTCGGCACAACCTAGATAAAGATCAGCCTTGTTGCACCATTCTACTCGTGTTGCTCGTGGGTGGTTGTTAACGTGTATGTTGCGTGTGGTTCATTTTGTTCGGCTGGATGTTAGAATTCCACCTGGATTTTGGGGCCGAGTTTTGACAGGTGTACGTTAAGAGGTGAAAACCAATTTCTGCTTTTTTTTTTTTTTTTTTTAGATCTTTTCGACCAACATGCAGGGTAGTCGAAATATCCTAAATCAGGCCTAAGAAAGTTGAAAAGATGTTTCATGGTTTGCCATCGCCGTGTCACTTTTTTCGTAGGGTTTTTGACAAACTTTGTGCAAGTTTTCCTTATCATATCAAAAACCAAACCTGGTAAAAGGAGCCGCCAAGTTCCGACTGGTTCCGCCCTTCAAAGGAGTGATATCAACACACCAAAACATTCGCCAAGTTAATCGCACCGCTTAATAGTTCGAATGTCAAATGAAAACTAGAACATTGCTATTTTTCGGTAGCAATGTTCAAGTTTTCATTTAACGCCTAAAGTATTATTCGGTGCGATTAAGTTGGCGAATGTTTTGGTGTGTTGATATCACTCCTTTGAAGGGTGGAACCATTCGGAACTTGGCGGCTCCTTTTACCAGTTTTGGTTTTTGATTTGATATCAGTCCTTTTTTTAAAATTGTGTATTAAACTCAACTCTACTACCGTGCAGATGTGTAATAAAGTGGAACGTCAACAAGAAATTGGTTTTCAACAATTTGCTACTACTTTTTGCCTAGAGGCCGAACCATTCTCAACTTGGTGGCCTTGTCACCAGTTTTTGGCTTTGTTTATTTTGATTTGTTTTCAGAGTTGGTGTCACTTTTTTCGTAGGGTTTTTGACAAACTTCGTGCAAGTTTTCCTTATTTCCGTAATTTTTGATCGATAGCATTTATGTATTACACTGTATGTGCATCCGTGGTTTTTCGTACACTTTTTTTTTTATAACCAAAAGGATGCCGATCGAAAAATCATGTTACAGGCAGCTGAACTGAAAGATAAACAAAAAAAACTCAAAAAAACTAAAAAAAAAAACCTTCCTCTTGCCTTAATGTCAGGCTTAGTACCAGCCTGGGATTCATTGAAAAACTGTCGATTTGAAAATCCAAAATTTTTCAAGGGTTGAAAATGGACATTTTTGTTTTTGAAGTCCTGAAACTGCCTTGAATGTTGTAATTATTGATGAAGTACAGTTAATCACTGTAACTGTAATTTTATGCGCTAATAAATAAATTTTAAAAAATGGATGTAATTCATCAACCAAACGCATTGCTATGAATGATGCTATTCCTGAAATGTCGTGGATCCATAAAAAAAAAAATAAAGGTGATTCTGTCTATGACCTTTGCTGAGCAAGGGCTGTTTCACCTTACAGGTTCCACAGGCTGTTACGTGCTCGTTTCTCCTCCCTCTTTTTCTATTGCTGAGAAGTTAGTAACACAATTAGCTGCTCTAAGGTGTTCCTACTTTGTCCGTTTTTCTGTTAAATTAAATGAATCTTTTTCGTCAAAAAAAACTCTTTTTTAATTGACACCAAAAAATTAAATTGTAAGGTGGTTGCCTTTTTTGAAGGGCTGTAACTTTCTGAATAAGGTTGGCGATCTTACGGTATGTCGGTAATTGTACGGTATTTTCTCTTGATATTGGTATCGTCAGCTTTACTGACGAACAATCTGAACAATCGCCAAACTAATGTGTGCACGGCGGATTTTGAGTCCTGCAAGTATTTTATGAGCGGCTACGTCTTCCTGGAGGGGGCGACTTTAGTCGATGGCCGCCATTGTTTTTGTAACCATCTTGGGTATCAACAAGGCACTCTGCTACCAAAAACGTACAATCGATTATCTGTGTTCGTTCTGCGCAGAACTCAAGATAGGCCACGGACACTATATAAAGTGGTTTTGGAATAAAAGATTTCAAAATATATTCCGTTGTTGCGTACTTAAGTAAACAAGGTGGCTATAACGAACGAACTGTTCTTGTTACGGAAAATTAACAAAACGGATAGCACGTAAGGAAAATGTAGAACTCTTTTATTTGTAACGGACTGATGTAATCTATAATTAAGATAGCCCTTTTGCTAAATAATTAACTTTTTGGGACTATACGAGAGAAGAAGCACTGGTTGATGCAGTAGGAAACGTAAGGCAGAAATTGTATTTATAAAACTTAGTTCAAGTCCACGAAAGGAGGCTTTAGTAAGTTCCCCAAACATTTTGGAGATATCGCAAAATATTAAGCTGTATTGCTATTTGTTCCTCCCCGACCTAGTGTAATCGAAAATGCGATATGACCCAGTCTCAGGTTCCGTTATATTCTGAACCAAAGCCTTAAAATACGTTTCTGAACAGGCTTCATAACAAATACCAAGTAATAGTACTGTTGTGTCACTCCGCGCACGTACGAAATTTTTTACGTTCTCGTGTCTTTAAATGTTTACAGGATTCAGACAAAACCTGGAAAACCTGAAAATCTCAGGGAAAATGAAAATAGAGCCAAAATCTCAGGGAAATTTCAGGGAAAACACAAAATTTTTTGAAAATCAGAGAAAAGACAGGGAAATTTGAAAAAAAAAATGCCTGTATGTCTGATCTTTAAGTTCCGTTAAATTAGCCGATCAGGAACAAAATCCTAGGCTAGTAACAAACATTTTAATGTGTTCTTTAAATGTTCAAGTATTGTACCTATATCTTCAATAAACCAAATCTTAGGATAGTACCAATATCTATGATGAAAATGTGTTTAATCCCATCTGGACTAGTTCTCTATGTTCTGGAATGTTGGATCATTTTCGTACAAATATTAATAAAAACTTTAGCTACTGTCTGTTTTCCTGCCTAAACATCTAGTAAACGTCTGGAAATTGCCACTGGATGCACCTGGAAATGTCAGGGAAATTGAGAATTAAAAAATTGTCTGAACCCTGTGTTTTGATTGTGTTGTTCTTTTTTGAAAATATAAACAGAGTAGCCATCGAGTGCAGGTGGAAGACGAAATCAGGACGTTTCGGTTCCCGGCTCGGAACCGTTTTCAACATGTCAAACAACTTCAAAATTAACAAAACAACAGCAGAGCTGAAGGGTCACGGATTAGCCTTAACAGGTCTTAAGCATGTAAGGTCCCATACTAAATTTAAATATTAAAATAAAAAATGAGAAATAAAAAATCGGCACAATTCGAAAGAATGTGCCAACAGTCAGCTCCTAATTAATTCACCCAAGTCCACAGGTCAAGTGCTAAAGATGGAGGTCGGCTAATGCTTCAAATATTGGGACCGACTTAATTAATAGTGGGACCATGACTTAATGAATAAACAATGAGGCACACATTTATAAAGACCGTGACTTAGATCTTATACTTTTTAAGTAAAGTGAATATATTTAACGATACTTACTGAAACGGGCGATGATCCTTTTGAATTCGGAGATAACTTATTACACTTTTTGTTTAATTCGAAAGAATTGGTTTTATATATAACTCGGATTCATCTCAATAATATAAGATATAGAATTATAATAGTGAACTTCATACTATATAAGCATACAATAACATAAAATACTAATGCAGTCTTACAATTATTATTTTGAACTTGATATTATATAGGAAATAATACGACCAACAGAACATTAACAATATCCGTCTAAAAAA
>JAHWFP010222137.1:133057-160027 GCA_023313725.1 Lithobius niger | reverse complement strand
ACGGCAAACGGGTGTCACTGCCTTCAGTTAATAGGCTGATTAAGGACTTAGGCTTGAAGGTGTACCATCCGGCAATGGGACGGGGGACCATGGCAAAGACCTCCCCCCCCCCCTCCCAGGGTTCCACATGCCCTTTTTCTTTTGCTTTATTATTATTTGAAATCTAGGAATTCCTCACAGAACTGAATGTGTCGATCGGGATCATCTTCATTTCAGGCGTGCATGGATACGTTCCGTTTGTGAATTGTTATTTGAAATCCAAATACTGTAAATGCATTTACTTTAGCTATTTTATTTGAAGGCCAAATAAATGCTCTCTTGTTTCTCTCTATTTAAAATTTAAAAAATAAATGCACATATTGTTTGTTTTGGTTCCCCCCCCCCCCCCCCACCAAGCAGGGTTGCCACATGCGTTTGTTCCTTTTGCGTTTTTATTTGGAATCCAAATACCGTAAAAGCCTTTATTTTAGCTAATTTGCTTGATGGCCAAATAAAAAAAATTTTTTCCTTCTTACTTGAAATCTAATTATGGGCTTTTATTGTTTGTTTTGGTTGGCTCCCCCCCCCCCCCCTCTACCAACCAGGGTTGTCCCATGCTTTTGTTACCTTTTGCGTTCTTATTTGAAAAGCAAATAAATCCTTTCTTTCCTGAAGTCAGGAATAACTTTCATGATTTCTTTACTGGGGTCAGGGATAAGGGTTATAGTGACGGGGAATGGTTGTTGGACTTAAAAAAATTCGACGTGTAGCGTTTTTTTTTAAACACCCTGTACTATTAAACTATTACAACCTTTATTATTACTATAGTGTTCAAATACCACGTGCAACGTAAGAATAATGTAAGTACTTCCGTGAAAGCTACTTTATTTTCAAAAATTTTTGGTAGAAATGTATAGCTGCGATTATAGATTCGGTGTTTTAAGTTAACTAGACCTATCATTAAGATAGTTCTCTGTATATGACGCGAGCAAGGAGACCTTTCCGTTGTAGTATTAAACAAACAATGTAAACTCTTAAACCAGTTTTATTTAGCTAGTCGGCAAACGTTTTAGTATTTTTTATGGTCAAAAGTTTTTTTAGTCAAGGGTACCTGTTAACTTTGTATTTTTTTTATGACCAATACTTAATTGCTCGCTTGGCAGTTAAACTAAGCTGAGTCGGTTCCTAGTTTGGATCACATCAGCTAACTATCATGTTTGAAGAAATTTTAAATTTATCGTGGCTTTTTTCCTGCGTTGGTTTCCTTGAGGCTATCTCAAAAAAAGTTTGATGGAAGAGCATTTTATTTTACTTCCACAGTTTTTTTTTCTTTTTTGGCAACATTTTTTTTATTATTTTTATAATCATTATCAAAATTACAGTACTTTCATATTCGTGACACTCCAACGTTATTCCTTTTCCTGGACCTATTGAATGCTAAGCAGATCCGATCGCATAAATCAGGCAATGGTCATGGTGCAGACTGTTTAGCCTGTTGATCAATCAGAAGGCAATGGTGTTGTCCCGACTATTAAATCTGTTGACAACGAAAGAACTCGTCCTTCTTGAGAGGAGGGGAAATCTTGGCGTGAAGAAGTACCCACTTTATAATTCATCGTATTTCCTTCTTTTGTTACCGTATCCGACTGCTAATCCAGTTTTATGCAATCAAGGTCACTTTAACAAAAGTAGAATTTGCATGTAAACAATAATTTATAAATTCTGGAGCTAAATAAAGAGAAACATTGATTTTTGTTTTTAAAAAACTTCACATGTAAAGTCGGATCAAAGTTGAAAATGCTGTTAACTGTCGGTATCATAACGTCTCTGAGCCAAAGACAGCTTTGATTTTGCCGAGAGAACAGTTGGGGGGGGGGGGCTGCACCCCATTCGCTATGCCGCTGGGTTCGGCCATTGTGGCCATCTCAAGTCGAGAGCTGGGAGACTCACTGGTTCCCCCCACTCCATTTAGTTATTATTGCATTAGAATGCAAAACAGCTGGTAGACATCACCAGTATATCTTCGATTTTATTTGGCCGAACAGATGAAGTAAAAACATCACGGCCAATCAAAATTAAGCTCTCAAAAAAGCTTGGTGTTGTCATTCCCTAATCTGTGGCTTGGCCCTGCTTCGCCACAAATGAAAGTGAAACTAAAGATGCAGCTCACTGAGTCTATCAGTGTGCTGGACCCACGCAGTCTGTAGGGAGGTACAGAAGAAAGGCAGAGGTAAAGCATCGGGACAGCGTTGTTGCAGTACGATCTTGCTTGACCGATGTGGGGGTCCAACCTCAGCGCTTCGCTTTGCTACACTTGATACAGTCGCGGATGGGTGATCATGCTTCCATGTGCTCTGTTTCCACTTTGTCTCCGCAACTTTTAGTAGAATAATAGGATTTTTTGAAAACTGACAGGCTCATTTTACTTTGGCTAAAGAAATCGTGAAAAGAGGATTTACGCTGTGCCGTTCGAACCACAATCAATTAGTCTTGCGAATTTTCGGTGGTATTAAATGCTTACAATAACATCCCACTACCTTCATCAGGCAAAAAGTGTACAAGCACATACAAAAGTTCCTGTTTGAATTTCAGCGCTGTTGGCCGTTTGGATGATGCTGCCATCTTGTGCTGCAACGTCGTGTTGCTCATCTCGTTGTTGGAGTAGAGTTAACAGTTTATGCCATTTATTGGAGATGCTTGCTGTCAGTTCAGGTGTAGTAATTTTCAGGATATTTTTATGTGCTGGTTCGTGCAAATTCATGAGGGGTCTTTTATTATACTGAAAAAGTTGAATGGCCAGGCATTCCAAGGCTTGGAGTTGTTAGATGTGAGGAGCGCGTGTGCATTGTTGCAATAGGCTATTGTGTTGGAATTTGACGTGATGCATGGCTACCCCATTTTGTGTGTCCTTTTGGTCGAGTACTAGCATGTGACCAATTGATTGTATTCTTTGATTCTTTGATTCTTTTCTGGCATAGCTCAAGTCCTCTTTTCATAATTGTATAGGATTATTCCTTTTATCCCCCAAACTGAATTTCTAGTCATCGGTGCGAAAATTTCTAATACCTGTAAATTTAATTACATTCAGTTCCTGGGTGCTCTTTATGTCTTGAGGTTTTTTCGCTCTCGAGATACGGCCAGTGCGCAATCCCACTGTGCATGCGTAGCCCTCATTCGGCCCGTGCACGGCCGCAGTCTCTTTTCCTCAAGCTCTCGTCAAAGACAGTCGCTCCAGAAGACTCTCCTCATCTTCGCCCGGTTGAAGCCCTCGCCCTTGAAGATCTCCGCCGAGAAGAAATGTCTCGCCTTCTGCAGACGCTTCTATCCCAAGATCTTTTGCGACTCTTTTGTGGCTCTTTCGTCAGACTTTACAGCTATGAACTCACCGGCCCGACAAAGATCCTTGGCCCTTCCCACCAGTCATCCGCCTGAAGATCCAAGCATCGTAGCTTTGCCCCCTCTGCATCGTCCTCAGCTTCGGCAGCCCCAAACCGCTCTACGGCATCGCCCATCCCTTGTGGTCATCAGCATCTTTCGCCTCATCTTTCGTCGTCATCACCTTCCTCTGCACCTCACGTCGAAACCTCTCCATTGTCGCGCATTGGCCACCTTCCACTGGATTTTTTGTTCTCAGCAACTAAACGTCAACACAAGCACCGCTCCAACAATCTCTCTTCTCATGAAGTTCATCGCCTAATGGAACGAGCCATCAAGGAATTCTCCTATAAAGCAAAAATCTCCGAATCGTTCCCCTCCACCATCATCACGAGACATTTCTTACATCCGTGATTGGGTCGCATCATCAGACAACGACTCATGAAAGAGAAAGCCCCCCCCGCGTCGGCACACCTTCTGCTATCTCTTCAATTGACCTTCATCATCTCCTCAGCAACCTTCTTCACCCTGAAGACTACTTGGATTCTGCATCTGCTCTTGGGAATTAATGGACGCCGAAGTTCACCACAAATGAACTTTGAACAACAACCTCTCGACCCGTATGAAGACTCCTTACAAGCCGATAACGACCCGACGGCAATCACGCTCTTTGACAATTTAAAAGCCGTCGAAGCTATCATTCCCGATGATTACCTTTACAAACCCTGTCTCTCCGCTTCATCCACGAAAAACAGGACTTTCAACGGGATTCAGCTTTGGCCTGCGTGAGAGTAACAACAGAGAAAGAGCGAAAAGTCGGTCAGTCTACTGCCCTCCTCACTACCCTGCTCCGCACCGTAGGCTCCCTTCTGGGGAAGGGAGAACCCTTGGAACTCGGCAAAGAACCCCCCCACCTCCTTGACCCGGACGAGAATCGTGGTTCTTTCGCTCATCAGGCGATGGTGCTGCCAACCTAGACAATTCGAAACCTACCAACAATCGGAATTCCTGGCCACAGAAGCAAAAATGGACTTTGGGACTGCTCTCTCTTATCCCCTGATGGGCTAACGTTCCCACCGCCGTGCTTAAAGAAAGCGATACAATCCTGCACCTCGGTCTGCACGGCGCTTCTCAAGCCGATGTTCTTGCTACTGCGATCAACGCCCTTTGCGAAAGACTTGCCCTCAAATCAAGCCAAAGAAACTTGAAGCATCTCCATTTCTTGATTTCTGAACTATTTAAGAAGATGCCTTTCGCCACCTTCCACGCATTCAACTAGTTCAGGAAAGTGCTCTTCAACTCAAACCTCCTGCTTCGTGATATCGCACTGGGTACAACTTCTAATCTAAACGCATCAACTAAACACATTTTGCGTAACCAACCCCTCCATGAAGCGGACACTCTCTTCAGGGGCCTCATCCCCACTTTGGCACCCTACCAGGACATCTACCGTAAACCCAAGCCTCCTCCCAGGCCCTCATCAAACCAACCATTTCGAAAACTGCAGACGCACAATTCACCGGCAACTGCTCTGGCCCAACAGCCAACCAAGCCTCAACCCAACTCCTCTCACGGAAACCCGCAAACATCTCGAGGAAACAATCTCCCCTCTCATGACAACAACTATTACAAGAACAAGAAACGCCGAAGCTCCACACCGGACAACCAGCAAATACTCTTCAACAACCAATAAGAGCAGATCCCGTCACCGTCAATGTCTATCTTCACACCCTACCGGTCGGCGGACACCTCAAACCTTTCCTTCTGGCCTGGAAACAGATCACAACGGACATGACAGTCCTTTCCCTCATATCCCTTGGCTTTCATCCCTCTTTCGTCACCAAACCTCATCTCTCCACAACACCTCCATGGTAGTTCGCAACCAAGCCTTCTCCAGCTTTAACCACAGAAGTAAACAAACTCCTAGTCAAAAGGCAATACGACTTTGCCCCGATCATTCCAAGCCTGGCTTCTACAGCTGCATATTCCTAAAACCAAAAAAATCCAGCGGCGAAAGAATGATCTTCAATCTCAAACCACTCAACAAATTCATGCACAACACTCATTTCAAAATGGAAACCTTGGAATCCATCCGGCTTTCGTTGAAACCCATGGAATGGACAATATCCATCGATTTCGAGGATGCCTACTCCATGTTCCACTACACCCAGCATCTCTCCACTGCAGTTAAACCCCGTTATAACAATAACTCTTAGTGTCTTATAACAATAAACCTGTTATAACATTGATGTTTTTGAGGCTCTTCAAGCAACAATGTATGCAAAACTGATTGTGTATAACGATAAACCTGATACAACATTCAGTTTCCAAACTCCCATGGTCTATCGTTATAAAGAGGTTTCACTGTACTTTTGGTTCATGTACCAAAGAAAAGTTTACGAATTCCAAAGCCTCCTGTTCGGATTAAACGCTGCCCCCCCCCCCCCTCCCGCCCCGATTTTCACACTAATCCTGAAACCTATCCTAAGCCATCTCCACCGCCATCAGATAACCGCAAATGCGTTCCTCGACGATTGGCTCTTCAACAACAAAGACTCTCAACAGCTACTTCGAAACAAATCATTTGCCATCAACCTACTGCACAATCTCGGCTTTGGCATCAACTAGAAGAAGTTAAGATTTTTCCCGTTCCAACTCTTCACCTTCCTCGGAGTGGAATTAACTTGCAGTATGCATCCGTAACTCCATCAACAGAAAGGAAGAACAATCTCCTCGCACACGCCCAATCATTCTCCCAGTTTTTTAAACCACTCGCTCACATCTCTAAACTCGCTCATAGGCAAAATGGATTCAATGGCCAACCTCACACCCTACTGCAGACGGATGACTCGCCCCTTCCACCATTTTCGGATCATTATCTGGGGCTCTCACCACCCTACATCCAAAGCCACTGTGCCCTCCGTCAGGACTTCCCATGCTACTGCTACACTGGGGGATGGACGAGAACAACCTTTTCAAAACGGTCCTTCTATGCGAACCATCCCCGGACCTTCGTCTCCTGGCAGACGGAACTCAAACGGGACGGGGAGCGCACATCCTACATTACGAAGCATAAGGAACTTGGCCCGCCGTCACAACTGACCACATCAACGTCTTAGATGTGAAAGCAATCTACAATGAGCTCGTTCATTTTCGGTACCTTGTAGCAAACAAAATAGTCCCAAGTCCAGGCCGACAACAACACAGCAGTGACGTACATCCGAAAAGAAGGTGAACCCGATCCCGTCCCCTACACCTCACCACCTCCGACGTCTTCAAGCTCTATCAAGAACTCAACACAATCCTTCAACCAATTCACATTCCTGACAACCGGACCGTAATAGCGGACGCTCTTTCTCGCAACAAACCACCATCAGGGGAATGGACCCTCAAAACATCAATTTGCGTATCTCTCTTCAACGTCTGGGGCAAGCCAATGATCTACCTATTCGCCACGAGGCACAATGCCAGACTTCCCCAGTTCATGTGCCCAGTCCCGGACAATCTGGCCTGTGCCGTCATGCTCTCACATTCCCTTAGAAGAACCTCTAGGCTTACCTTTTCCCTACATTCAAACTTCTACCAACAATCCTCATGAATATAGAATAAACCTAAGGACGCTTCCTGCTGATCGAGCCGAATAAGCCTGCAGCCCCATGGTTCCCCCAACTCCTAAACCTTATCATAGATCTATCAAGAGAACTTCCAGATCTCCCAGATTTGCTATCCCAACAAAAGGGAATCAAATTGCACCCAAATTCCAAAATCTTGCATCTGCACGCATGGCTACTATCATCGCACTCATCAAAGAGGCATGAATTTTTGTAGAACATGCCACTAGAATTGTCAGCAAGGCAACTCGTGACTCCTCGAACAAACTACAACAGTCACTGGGAACGACTTTTTCATTGGTGTAAGTGAAAGCATCTGGGAACAAACATCTTCTTGAAGACTTCGGTATCTCCACTCTACTAAAATCATTCGAAGTCGAACGTCCGTCCATCCATCGGACCTTTCCCCAATGGGACCTCCCACTCGTCCTAGAATCACTAATGAAAGAGCCATTTATCCCATCC
This sequence comes from Lithobius niger, assembly GCA_023313725.1. Lineage (NCBI taxonomy): Eukaryota > Metazoa > Arthropoda > Chilopoda > Lithobiomorpha > Lithobiidae > Lithobius > Lithobius niger. The sequence goes on along the minus strand of JAHWFP010222137.1, from coordinate 152,597 downwards.
AAACCTGTCACATTAATCATCTCACAAGAAAGACAGCCTTCTTAACCTCACTCGCCACAAGCCTCCGAAGCAGTGAAGTGCAAGCCCTCTCAAATGACCCCGCTTACTGCTTCTTCATCGACAACTGCAAATTCATTCATTTGAGGCCTCGTCCAGACTTTCGCGCCAAGACACAGAAACCATCTGAACCCTCAATGCCAATCATTATTCCGGCACTCGCTAATATAATTGGTGAACAACCAGAACGAACACTATGTCCTGTTCGGGCACTACGCTGCTACCTCAAGCGGACAGCTGACTCCGAATGCCAAAGAGGTCGACTCCAACTCTTCCTACCATTCTCCAAGGGCACCAACGTCACTTCGCCGGCCAGGATAGCAAACTGGATCAAGAAGGTCATCCTCAGGGCATACGACGACAGAACATCAGCTGCACTACCAACAACATTTGAATCACTGCGCATGAACTCTGAGCACTTTCAACCTCATGGGCGTTTCACAACCAAGTCTCCATCGCCGAAATTCTTCAAGCATCGTCATGGAGAAGCCAAACAGTCTTCACAAGTCAGTACTTCAGGGACATGACAAGTCGGGAAAATAGACTACATCGTCTAGGTTCCATTGTGACATCCAGATGTGTCGTCCAACCCCCTTAAGCACTTAAGACAGAAGCAAGACCTCCTGACCGAAGACCTCGAAGAGGAAAGCAAGTCCTCATTTCTAACAAAACGGCCCTTTTCAGGGCCACCACATTTTAGGAAAGAGATCCAAATACCTGTTTCTGTTTATTTTATCCATAAAGTGTGAAGTTTTAGTAAACGTTTTGGGGGAGCCAGTCTGCAACCCGGGGTAACTTGTCATAATGGTGCCCGCCACCTACATTGACGAGGTCAACTGTAAATGTAATTAAATTTACAGATAGTCGAAATTTTCGCGCGATGACTAGAAACCTTAATTTTTCCCGGGTCAAAATTGGTTTCTATTGTCTTAACGTAAATTTATACTACCTGTAAATACCCACCCTACCTCTCCTTTTGAGACACCACCAACCTTGAGTCACCACCATGACATATCGAGAGGAAAAAAGATGGCGGCTGTGTCCGAGCCAAATACTTTTATAGGAGGGCTACGCATGACACATGCACAGTGGGTTGCGCACTGGCCGTATCTAGAGAGCAAAAAAACCTCAAGACATAAAGAGCACCTAGGAACTGAATGCAGTTTTTCGTTAGACGATAGAAACCAACTTTGACCCGGAAAAATTAAGGTTTTTTGAATAATGGCTGCGATTACATTGAGAGTCAATCGATTCACTTTCCACAGCAGACGCCATACTTTACGCACCTCTCAAAATAGCGAAAACCAGTCCACAATTTTCACAAATTTTCGACAGCATTGAAAAAAAAATGTTTTGTTAAAATTTTTACAAAATATTTTTTTTTTCCCAAAGCTGTCGAAAATTTGTAAAAATTGTGGACTGGTTTCGCTATTTTAAAGAGGTGAGTAAAGTATGGCGTCTGCTGTGGAAAGGTTTTTTTGAAGTTTCACCCTTCATCTACACTCTGGGCTCGAATTGTCCGAGAACAATTGCATAACAGAAACGTAATACAAAATGGAAAATTGTGTAGCAATCTCGAAAAAAATGGATTGGCATATTTTTTATGAATAATCTACTTTATTTAGTACAAATTTATTTTTTTGTGTAGATTTTGTCATTCGAAATTATGTATTGGACGCCATTGTAGGGTGTCCGAATATGAGGGAAGCCATTAGTAACCTACTACTGACCACATTCGTAGTAATATATAGGCACTGCCTTGTGTTGAATGCAATGGAACCAACTATTTTGGCAGAACTACGGTGTGAGGATGAAGACCGATTCTTCCCACATTTAAGTAAACACTCTTTTGGTGGTCTCTATTATCGGTCTCTGGTCTCACGCTCTAGGAGTATGCTGTGCACCTTGCAAGGAGTTGGGAGGCGGGGAGAATCGGATGTTGGCACTGAGGCTTATACCTACTTATCTGAATGGGCCACCATCACAATATCCCCCCCCCCCACCCCAGTGCTATGGCGCAGGCCTGTAAAGCGCATAGCAATACAAAATGTCATCATGCTTACAGAGTAGTACACATAATATAGCAGAGGTCGCTAAAAATACTGGGGATAACAAACAAAAAAAACAGACAAAAATATATATGTCTCGAATGTGATTTCACAGCATGCAGACTGTCAGTGTCCTTCTTGATGCAACATTCCTGTTCCCGCAGTTGTCGTTGCTATTCCATTCCTGCATGGCTTCTCTCTTTCCCTTCATTAGCTTGCAGAAATATTTCACATGCTTTCGCAATGTCGACTGATACAATTGCACTTATGCCAAATCTTCTCACTCGGGTGGAAGATTCACATGATTCGTCAAGCTCTGTCCAGCCTGCAGGCATATTCGCATCGTAGGTTGCGCATAACCCCTCACAGCCTGCATATGCACACACAGATGTAGTCGAGTTCGACAGTACTTCCACCTTCGCAGCTCGCACATCTCATTAATGGCATATAAATAAATAAATAACTTGTCGCATAAGCAACTTGAGTGGGAAGGGCCCATTGCGGTCCACTGACTCCCAGCCAAACTTAAAATTTTTTTAAAGGAACGTTGCAGGTCAGGTCAATTAACGTCACAGAATAAATAAAAAAATACTGAACAGTTAGAAAGTAACTGGAGTCAAATCTAAATGTGCTTAATAATAATAAATAAAACACTGTAAGAAGGCAATAAAAAAGTAAACCACAAAAATAAAATAAAAACCTTTTAAAACATTTAAAAACCATATAAACATAGTAAAAAGGCAATAAAACAGTGAACTGAAATTTAAAAGCGCATTAAAAACCTTTTTAGGTCACATCTGGACAGCCTACGTTTAAAAGTAGGTAAGTTAGGTGCCTTGACCACCTCATCAGGAAGGGCATTCCATGGTACGACAACTGTTTGTCGAAAAATACTTGTGAGTGTCACAGTTAGCTATGTTTACCATTAACTTATAGGCATGACCGCGAGTCCTGTCACTGAGACGTAATTCAAAGAAAAAAGAGTAATCAAAATCAACTAAATTATACAAAAGAGAGAATATTAAATGCAAGTCTGCACGAAGTCGATGTAACTCCAGCGAATCAAGAGCTAAAAACTAAAGTCTCTCCTCATAAGTTTTGTTTTTTAGACCATTAAGTGATTTAGTAAAGTGTCTCTGCACAGATTCAATGATGTCTATATCCCATAAGAGGTGCGGAGACCAAACAGGGCTTGCCTATTCGAGAATGGGTCTGACATAGACTTTGAAAGCCCAGATCAAAGTTTTGTGATCGCCTGAAGTAAATACTTTCTTAATCATTGCAGCTCTTTGATGTGCCAACTTGACGATACTTCGACAGTGGACACTCGATTTCAGATCGTGTGACAGCCAAATCCCAAGATCTTTTATTATTCTAGGTTTGGGAAGCATTTTCCCCGGTATAAGACCATATTTAAAGCCAGTATTTGTACAGCCAACATGGAAAACACAGCACTTTTGGGATGCAATCGGTAGTTGCCACATATTGGCCCATTTTACAATCTCGCATCCTGTACCAGCTAGAAAAGCTGAATCGGACGTATCAATAACGGCACTAGATACTTTAAGATCATCTGCAAACTTCTTCAGATCCACAGATGCACTAGTGGAGGTTAGATCGTTTAAAAAAAGAATAAAAAGTAAAGGGCCTAATACCGAACCCTGAGGCACGCCACTAATAACACACATTTCTGGCGCTGTGCCTTCAACAAATACTGACTGGGCACGATTGCACACAAAATCAGCAAGCCACGTAAGCATTTCGCCTTTGAATCCATAGTGTTTGAATTTGGCGATGAGCATGATGTGCACAACGGATTCAAATGCCTTCGCAAAATCAATGTAAATTGCGTCAACTGGAATACCATCGTCGATCCCGAAGGCAGAAAGGGGTGCGACTATGTCGCAGATAATCTGGCACAGTCGCAGACAAAACGTGCCGTTTTGATCAAATATCTGTCGTTTCGCCAATTTTTGACCGATTTGGACATTCCCATACACCATTTTAATCGTCTCGACGAGACCTGTCCGTTGATGGAAGAGCCAGATCAAAAGAATAAAGCACTGAAAAGTTATTCAGTAAAAACCAATAAATATGTGGGTAACCAGCTGCAGACAATTTTTCTCTGACAATTGGTGTCGCAGACATTGGCAGAAAATTCTGCTTTGGGGTCGTCGATACAGCTTGTCCAATGCTCAAGAGTTGAAAGGAGTTGTAGAGTGGTAGATCTCATCCAAACTGATTATCAGCTAGTATGTGATTTTCTTCGATAAACGATAGCATCGAATTCGGAACAATCCTCTGCATAACTTTGCATGGTACAGAGGTCAGTGCAATTGGCCGATAATTACTGGGATTTGAAGCCTCCCCCTTTTTAAATATCGGGACGACTTTAGCCGTTTTCCAGATTTTGGGTAGTTTCCCAGTAGTAAATCATAAATTAAAAATCTGAGAGAGGGGTTTACAAATCTGATACCTAATATCTTTATAAAATGCAGCTGAGTAACCTTCTGGGCCAACAGAATGACTGGGCTTAATGGATGACAATACGTTAAGCACATATCGTGCTGTAAAAATTACAGCATTACAAGTCTGGTCAGGGTTTTCTGATAGTAGTGGTAACAAATTGTTATCAGTTACAAAATTTTTCGAAAATTCTTTAGACAAAATGTTGGCTTTATCGCGGTTGTTTTAGACTAAGTTGCCATTCATCTGTAATGGAGGAATGCTGTGCTTACCGATTTTTTTTTGCTTAACAAATCTTAAAAGTGAGGCCAAACTACCTTCAGTAATAACTGCACATTCACGTTTAATCTCAAGTTTTCGAGCCAGGGCAGAATATTGTTTTCGGCACTCATTATAATTAGCCAAATTTGTTACGGACTTCACCTTCTTTTAAATGGTCCACAGCTTTAATTTTCTAGTTCTTAGCCGTACAATGGCTTTTGCAGTAGAAAACGTTTTCTAGTTGGAGCATTTGTTATTTGCATTCACAGCCTGACCCAAACTAGATTCTAACACACAAAAATGTATCAGATTCAGAAAGGCGTTCCATATGATTTCAACGTCTTCAATACCGTGTAAAACAAAATTCCAGTTTATAACGTCCAAAAGTTGACGCAACTTTACAAAGTCTATTTTACGGCGAATATTAGAGAAGTTTCCTCGTGTGTATGCTGGAAGATATGCACGGAAAAAGCAACCATATTATGATCACTATTGCTGAAATGATCTATGACCTCAACCTTGTATGCTAGCCTGTCATTTTCAATCAATACAAGGTCGAGGATGTTACCTAAACGAGTTGGCTCTTTTACTAATTGTGTCATCCCCAGCTCTGAGACACAGTTGAAGAAGAGCTGGTGGGAAGGTTTTCCAGCTGTATTCGCATCCCAGTCTATTGTAGACATATTAAAATCACCAAGGATTACGTTAGAATGATTTGTTTTGAGTGCATTTTTCAAAAAAGTATATTACTCCCATGAAGGCTCCCTACCTGCACCAGCCACTTGCATTGCATTCTCCACACTCCATTCCATGACACGCATCAGGACACCGCACAGAGGAGGTCTGTTGTCTACACTTGCTGTCAACTACACTACTGAGTGGCTATAATATACTGAAAACTTCCCCTTCTCCAGTGCAGACGACTACCTGAACTGTACTCACTTTTAGTCAGTACGTTTCTCTTTCTTGCCTTTTACGCAACATACTGCCCCCACTTCACCAGGTGGAGTGCTACGAATGGTAGAGGACACGAATGTGAGGGTAAAAGCCCATCGGCCAGTAATAAAGATGGGGGGGGGGGGGGGCAGGAGTACATTTTTTTAATCAACCTTAAAATTACGTAAAATGCTTAACTTTGAGCTTAAATTTTTTAATAATTTCCCGAGTGTTTTTCTTATACAAACAAATCGTGCTTTTACTTGGGTCTTTAAATTATGAGGTTAATAGACTCCGGAAAAAAATTACCGCACACTTTCACAATCAAAACAACGGCTTTTGTGAAAGTGAAAGTGTGATTGTGAAAGTGTTCGGTAATTTTTTTTCGGAATTTTTCCGAGTTTTGTTGACAGTATGGCGTTTCACAGTACGAAAATTAACGATGTTTTTAAAGGTTAATAGACGTCGAACTTATTTCTGTCGCCCTTGGAAGTTACGTATCGGACTGCCTGAACAGTCATTACGATGGCCTTTGTATTTAAAGGCCTTACATTTTTTAAAAATAATTTCAGTCCCATTCTTTAACATCACTTCATTCAGATTAGCATTTCCTGATGTTTGTAGTTGAGTTCAAATATACTTTCAGCACACTTTTTATTAGTTTGTGAGATTGTGAGTATTAAACATTATTTTACGCAAAAATTTACCACATTATACATGTATCAAAATAAAAACGTTTTGAAAAGCTGCGTTAGTTTTATTTTTTTTTCTGCAAAGTTAAATAATTTCCTAGTTGCCCTGGTGAAAATATCCACTACCTGTAAATTTCTGCATTCAGTTCCTCTGATGCTGTTACCCTGGAGGAATCAAAACTCTCTAGATATGCCCAGCTCAGCAGTGCAGACCCTTCATAAATGGTGTTACGGCATCAGCCAGCCATCTCTTTTCCTCCAGCCTCCGTCCAAGACAGACCGCCTCTATTACCCTCCTCGACTTTCATCTTTCGCTTTCGCCCTGAAGAAGCCCTCCTTTTGAAGACACAGCCTGCTGACATCTTCAACTACAGCTGCTAGCTCGCTTTCGTCTTTCGTCCAGCCTTCATCTGAAAACAAGACAATCTCTTGCCTGCTGAACGCTCCGTCGACTCTGACCTCGCCAACTACCGCCCACGATCCGCCGGACGTCGTCACAACTTTTTCGAGACTCCATCCACTCCGTCACTCTTGGCAGTTATTCAAGCTTCCCATCAAACCTACGTTTGCAACCGCCTACGTGACTCAACTCGGGATGGCCACTAGTTTCCCGCCACGGCAAGACTTCCGTCGGCTGTTCTCATCGCTGTCACCTCATCGCTGCCTTGCTGCCGCCTGCCTCTGTGTGATTGCCGTCCATCGTTGCTGTCTTTCCGGCCTTTTTCATCGCCATTTGTGTCTGACTGCAATTCCCACTTCGACCGTCAAGCTGCTGCTTTCGTATTATCTTGCTGTCTTCTCTCCCCTTCTGACCGTTATTTGCAGCTCTTTGAAGCTACCGACCGTCATTCACTTGTCTCTTGCCAAGTTTTCATCGCAGTTTTCCATCGACACACATTTCCAACCATCTCTCGACCACTCATCGGATTCCGCTGACTGTCGGATTAACCCTCATCCATTGAGGCCTGCTGTCCCTCTTCTTTTGTCACTAACTTCGTCCAATGAAGCCTGCGGTCCCTCTTCTTTCGTCACCATGCCTCGCCCATTGCAGCCTGCTGCCTTTCATATTGCGTCTGTATCTGCACACAAGCCTTCCATCGACGTGCCTGATGTCCCTCACGTGACGTCGTTACAGCTACCTCAGACTAACGCCCTATTCAACTGTTGTCCCTCACCATTGTTTGTTCATTGTCATAACGGCTACAACTCCCAGGCATTTGGCTAAGCAAAAAAAAAAAAAAATTAAACCAACTGAATTTACAACGTATCAACTAAATTCATGCCTTTTACATCTCAAACTTAGGCTTCTTATTTGCCAAAACATCTTAACCTGTTAATTTGCATTACATTGTCCCCAATGGAATGGTCCCCTGGAGGCTTCTTCATCGGTGCAGCCGCCTGCTTGCATGCCACACTGCGCCTGCGCGGCGCAGTCCTCCCTTATAAAAGCGAGAGCGCAGACGCTTTCGGCATTCATTTTCCTTCAGAGCTGTCTACACGTTGTCTCGCTTCTTGGTTCCCCTCCTTTCGTCAGAATTTGGATTACCGAAGATGGCCACCGCTCCCAAAGCCTCCGTTCGCCCTCGTGTTCTTGCTCTCCCTTTCGTCATCGGTCACTGCTGGGTATCTGCTTTGGACCTCGCCGCCGACGGGCCTATCCTTCCCGCAACTTTCACCGATGCTCATTTCATCTATGAAGTCGCTCAAGATGTGTCTCCGCTCCGTGCCGGTCAACGCACTCTTACCGCTTCACCTTTGGACCTTTCGTCATTCCGTCTTCAATTTCAACAAGTGAGAGAAAACTATCGCAAAGCAAACAATAATTTTCGCCGAGCTGTAACCATCTCCTTCCCGCCTCCGGCTCCCAACTCCCCGTTGGACATTTCGTCAAATTCTTCCCACAGGGGCCGCAGTGTCACCCGCGGCGAAGTCCGCCACTTGGTCCACGAAGCTCTTCAAGGGAAAATGAAGACAGTCCAATGCAGCCGCCATCGTGCACGTCTTCCGCCCACCGCGTCCGCACTGAAGACTGCGCGGCCATCAGTCTTCTCCTGAAACGGCCAAGAAACGAAAGGCCGCCATCCCGCCTACGGCTCCAGTGCCTATTCCGGGAAATCCGCTCCCGGTCCTGCCGGCCCAAGCCCAGCTTTCGTCACTTCAACCAACGTCCCAAAAACGTATCCATTTCACGGACAACACATCCGATGATCCAACCATCCTGCTGGCAACGCTTCTGAAAATGGTCGAAGAAACAGTCCCCGACTGTTTTCTCTTCAAGCCGTCACAATCCGCTGACGCTCCCGTCATCAACAGAGGCCTAAAGACCGGTTCTGGCTTCGCTTTCCGTGACAAGGACTCCAAATCCCGCAGCCTACTCGGCCAATTAACCACCTTACTGACATGCCTACTCCGCAATGAAGGTTCTCTACTCGGCAAAGGCGATCCCCTAATCTCGGATAAAGAACCACCTGCTTCTCGCCCTGGCCGTGAAAATAGCTTCTTTCGTCCTCACGGAGATGGTGCTACGAATCCCCGTATTTTCGACACCTACTCAGAATGTGAATTCCTTTGCGGGGAGGTGAAAATGAACATCGGCAAAGCTCTTTCCAAAAAGGCTGAAATCCCGACTTTCGTCCTCTACGGCAACGACAAATGTCTCCGTCTGAGCCTACGGGCCGCCTCGCAAGCTGACGTCTTGAACACTGCCGTCAACGCCCTCTGCGAGAAGCTTTCATCGGACGCAAGCCATGAGGAGATTCGCAACTTTTCGTCACTCATTTCTCAACTCTTCCAAATAGCCAGTTTTGCGACTTATTATTCACTTACCTGGGCAACCAGGGCCTTATTTAACAACACCCTCCTCCTCCGAGAAATAGCTCTTTCGTCAGCCACAATCGGAACGTCTCGATCCGACGCCCTATTTCGAGGTTTAATCCCGACTCTCACTCCACACTTGGACATCTCCCGGAAACCGAAGCCGCAAAAACACAATCTTTCGTCAAATCGCTCCTTTCATAAGAACAGGCAATCCAACCCCGCCCTCCGGCAGATGAGTGGAATAAAGCCGTCGCTCCCGCATCCTCAAACCGCACTAACGAAAGCTCTTCCTCCCAATCAAGGAATCCGCAGCCATTTCGTGCCGGCCCTTCCCGCTCCCGCCCCGGCCCGGCCAGCGCAACCAGCACAAGCGCGCCTCTACGCCTGACCGCCGCAGCCGCCATTCGTCACCAGCGGGCAGAAGCTCTTTCCGCAAAAACCAGCAATGACGCCTTTCACCTCTCCTGTTTTCCAGTCGGCGCAAGACTCCGGCTCTTTCTCCTAGCTTGGCAAATTCCTTGCAAAACCCCCTGCTGACGGTCCGACCTTCCTGGGATTTTGCACCGGCAATTTCGGAATCCCTCTTTTTCGAAGTCTCGGAACTCCTACGAAAGAATGCCATCAGAGAATGCCACAACCCGGGTTCGGGTTTCTACAGCACAATCTTCACCCGACCGAAGAACTCAGAAGGCCTACGCTTAATCTTCAACATGAAACCTTTAAACAAATTCACTCAAAACGACCATTTCAAGATGGAGACCTTGGAAACAATTCGCCTCTCATTCAAACAAAATGACTGGACGGTCTCAATCGACTTAGAGGACGCCTACCTCCACATCCCTCTGCACCCAGCGTCAACCCACCTCTTTCGCTTAATTTACAACCTAAAGGTCTACGAATTCCGCTGTCTTCCCTTCGGGTTAAACGCAGCTCCGAGGATTTTCACCATGGTTCTGAAACCAATCTTAGCAAATCTACACCAGCAACAAATCCAAGCCAGCGCCTACCTGGGCGATTGGGCTCTCAACAACCCGGACCCACACAGACTCGAACTTGACAGAGACAAGACAATCTCTTTGCTAAACCAACTGGGATTCGGTGTAAATCAAGCAAAGTCTCGTCTAACCCCAGCTCAGTCCTTCACCTTACTCGGAGCCAAATTCAATCTACAATTGGCAACAATCTCTCCCTCATTAGAACTAATTCACGACCTTCTACAACACATCCGTCTCTTTCGCAAACAAACATGCTTTTCACCTCCAGAATTAAACTGCCTCATCGGGAAGATGGACGCAATGGCAAGTTTAGTTCCGGCCGTTGGATGGTCAGCCCTTTCCATCACCATCGAATAGATAACTGGTCAATCAACCAAAACCATCCGGACAAAAAGATACCTTTCAACAAGGACTTTCCTTTCGAAATCCTCCTATGGTGGTCGGACATCACAAACCTCACGAAAACAATGCCCCTCCACGAGCCGTCACCCGATCGCCTAATCTTTACCAATGCATCCCAAGACTGCTGGGGAGCCCACCTAGACAACCAAGAAATATCGGGTCTATGGTCGACATCCAACGAGGACCACATCAACATCCTCGAACTACATGCAATTCTCCTCGCCCTTCAACATTTCCTGCCCCAAATCCAGGTCCAAGCTGACAATACGACAGCCCTGGCTTACATCCGCAAAGGAGGAGGAACGAAATCAAGAAACTTGCACAGTCTCACCTCAGAAATCTTCAACCTTTGTATTCCAAACATCACCCTACTGCCCTTGCACATCCCGGGCAACAGGAATGTGATTGCAGCCTCTCTGTCACGCCGGAAACCACCATCGGGCAAATGGTGCCTCAAGAAATCCATCTGCGAATAGCTCAACACCTGGGGGCATACCGATGCTAGACCTATTCGCCACGAAGCACAGTGCCAGACTTTCCCCACTACGTCAATCTGATTCCGGACGAAATGGCGATGGTGGTGGACGCCCTTACGTTTCCATGGCACAACCTGTACGCATATCTGTCTTCTCCGTTCAAACTACAACCGCAGGTCCTCCAAAAATAAGAGGAAAGCCAGAGCCTCTTCCTCCTAATAGCCCCACTTTGGCCATCCGCAGCATGGTTTCCACTCTTTCTTGACCTAGTATTAGACACTCCAAAAAGCCTACCTCTTCTACCTTATCTTCTATCACAACAGAAAGGGTCAAAGTTACACCCGAATCTCGCAAACCTCAACTTACACGCGTGGCTACTACGTCAAACTCCTCAAAAAGGCTGGAATTCACCTCGAACAGGCCGAACACATCGCCTCAAAGGCAAACAGAGACTCAACAAACTGAATGTACTACAGTCACTGGTCCAAATGGGTTCATTGGTGTATCACAAGGAAAACTAATCCAATCGAACCCCCCTTTACCAGATCTAAAATTCTTCAGTGACCTTTTCAACACCGACAAATTAAAAGGCTTAACGATCCTCGTCTACCATTGTGCGCTAGGCTCGGTGTTCAAAGCGGCAAACAAGACACAATTGCTTAATGACTACCGGATCTCTGCATTACTTCGATCTTTCGGAAACGAACGTCCGACAACCAGACGAACTGTCACCGACTGGGATCTTTTACTTGTCCTACAATTCCTCATGGAGGAACCATATGAACCAATGCAAGACAGCTCTCTCCATCTTATGACACGGAAAACTGTCTTTCTTGTAACTCTGGCAGCTTGCCTACGTTGTTCTGAAATCCAAGCCCTCTCGGTCGACCCAGCATACTGCATTTCTGGACCCAATTTGTCCTCTGTCACACTACACCCAAGAGCCACTTTCAAAGCTAGAACACAAAATCCTTCTGAACCATCGAAGCCAATAACCTTTCCGACTCTTTCCAATATCATAGGTGACGAACCTGAACGCCTCCTTTGCCCTGTCAGAGCATGAAGACATTCGCAAAGGACGAAACCAACTCTTCCTTCCAGTTGACTCCCAACTCGGCGAAACGTCCGCCCCAATGGTGTCTCGCTGGATAAAAAATACAATCAAAGCAGCCTACGATAAACAGAGCACTAGCAAGAGCATGAGAGTAACGGCACATGAAGTTAGAGCAATCTCCACATCATGGGCCCACCACAACGCCACCCCAATCGAAGAGATCCTGGCAACAGCATCCAATCAACCTTCACCTCCCATTACCTAAGGGACATGTCAAGGGAAGAACGAGGACTACACCGGCTGGGACCAATCGTCGCAGCCAAAACCGTGGTCAAGCCCCCTTAAGCACTTGAATGAAGCAAGAAGCAAGCCATCCACTGAAGGAAGCAAGCCATCCACTGAAGGAAGCAAGACCCATCCTCCTATAAAACAACGGTCCTTTTCAGGGCCACCAATCCCTACGAAAGATATCCAAATTCCTGTTTCCTTCCACTTCTGAATAAAGTGCGAATTTTTTTATAAATATTTTGGGGGAAAGCCTACTTGTATCCTGGAGCGCCCGTCAGAGCGGTGCCCGCCACCACACTTTGACGAGATCTTCTGTTAATGCAAATTAACAGGTTAAGATGTTTTGGCAAATAAGAAAGAACATTTTGCCGGCCCTCAGTCTGGCCGGCTAAAAACTGTTTCTTTTTGCCTAAAACGTATTTAACCTTATCCCACCCTACCTCCTTTCTCGAGTCACCGCCTGACACATTGAGAGGAAAATAAATGCCGAAAGCGTCTGCGCTCTCACTTTTATAAGGGAGGACTGCGCTGCGCAGGCGCAGTGGGGCATGCAAGTAGGCGGCTGCGCAGACGAAAAAACCTCCAGGGGAACATTCCATTGGGGACAATGTAATGCAAATTAACAGGTTACGTATGTTTTAGGCAAAAAGAAACCATTTTTAGCCGGCCGGGCTGAGGGCTGGCAAAATGTTCTTTTTTTCCCTGGTGAAGCGCTTTTACCAGCCACTTATCGTAGTTTTCTTTTATGCGCCACTACCGACTTCTGGCTCTCGCTCCCTACCTCGAACTGTTGCTACCATCGTAATGGCTGTAAATGTAACAGTACGACGTCATGAACTCTACAGTTGCTGCAGTCCAAGCAAGTGAATCAGTTTGTCACCACTGTTTGTCAATGCTTCCTCATCAAAGTGACCTCCCTACCTGAAAACCGAGCAGATTCAAGGTATTTATCCTATTGGTAAAAACCCCGTAGCTTCAGAAACATAAGTCGTTAGGGTTGTGCATGTATCAAGTTTCGTTCTATCTACACCCAATTGCCACTTCACCCGTCCTTACTAGAGGAGCGCATTTTTCTTTATCAAGCAAAGGAATGGGTTGTTGTTTTCAAAAAAAAAAAAAAGAAGACACTCGTCAGGGAAATTGTCTAATTTGGTCTTGAAGGCATGGGAAAGTCTGGAATTTTCATTTTAGGTTCAAACACCTTCGTGCTCATGCTTATCCTTTGCTGCCTGCTGCCCCTCAACTTCTACCTTTGAAGCCTGGCTAATCTTAACTTATCACCACATACCTTCAATGGCGATTCCATTGTCCATCGCCAAAGGTTATGAATCACGTATGGCTGCTACATGTAGGCAATTGGTTACTCAAGAAGACTCTAAATTTTGTGAAACCCACAAATATTAGTCTTCTCTTCTTCACACAGTCACTCTTCGCAATCTGTTATATGAAAGCTTACACTTCACTGGATTTTGAATGGTGTCGTCACAATTCTTGGCACATGGACCTTGCCTACGTTCATGTCTCCTAACTCTTCTGCTGCCAGATGTGTGTGCGCATCATGCCACAGATTTCACAGATTTCACGGCTTATTTCGACCAACACCCCTTAACACCCCTTCTGCTTGCAATACCTCATGCCTTCATCCTTCGCTACCAGTTGTCCCTCAACAATACCCTGGCAGCTCTGATAAACTTCTTTCATCGCTACCTACTGTCCTTCACCCTAATTCAAGACAGCTCTTGTGACCTGCATCCCTCGACCAAGCCGAGCCTGAATCGCCACATCCCTTGGCCTTGACCACCACTTCTCACTGCCCATTGTCTTGCTTCATTGCAACCTGTACTGCTACTCGAAGCTTCACCATGGATCCTTCGGTTCCCTGGCCTTCACTCTCGCCCTTGGCCTTCGACATTGTTTGGCCTTCGTTGAACATCCTTCGGCCCTCAGATCACCTTTCACTTAAACCCTTCAGCGGCCCCAAAACACCTCGTCTTGCACCACTTGGTTCCGGGACCCTCTCTCGACACATTTATGGCTCAAAAGTTGAACATTGCTAACTTAACCACGAACAATAATCACCAACAGCGCCGTGTCGAACTTGCTGATGCCAAATTCCGCAGGCTTTCTCCTCTCCCTCCTTCGAGCAAGAACAAACAACCCACCTTCTGAATCCACAAACCCCAACCACCCATGAAGTCTTAAGATCTAGACACACGCTAGTGTGTCGCCGCCAAGTAACAGTAGATCATCCCATTGTAGACTTCCGATTGTTAAAAAATTGATTGTTAATGTAAAAAGGCGTCTCACTAGCAGACATGTGTCTGTTAACTGTAAGCAACTGAAAGCATATTTTGGCATGTTGAGGCTAAATCCCAATGCGATGGAAATGTTTCAAATTGTGGAAAACGTAAGGGGAAGGGTGAGAGATTAAGAAAAACTAAAATTTAAAGGATGAGTGTCCACCATCATAGACAAAAACATGCGTCAATAACGTTGTTTCTTTATTGCCAAAACAACTTAACCTGGTAATTTTAGCATTACATTCCTCGAATGTGATGTTCCCCTGGAGGTTTCTTCCGGTCTGTAGACGCCTGCTTGCATATTCCACCGCGCATGCGCAGCGCGGTCCTCCCTTATAAAAGCGACAGCGCGCACGCTATCGGCATTCGTTTCCTCCAGAGGTGCCTCTACTCCACCTTGCTCCCCGGTTCCCCGACTGTCGTTTGGAAAATTGGTTTCCTCGCCGAAGATGGCCACCGCTTCGAAAGCACTGTCGCATCGACCTGTCTCTCCACTTCTCCCGGGCCAGCGCACGCAGCCTTCCGCGCCGCTGGACCAGTCATCCCTACAGCACGACCTCCAAGCCGCCATGGACTCCTACCGTGCAGCCAAGCAGAACCTCCGCCGTGCGACACTCACCCTCTCTCCGGACGGGAACTCGCCGCCTGACCTGTCTCCCAACTCCTACCGGAAAGGCCTCAGCGTCAGTCGCAGTGTCGTACGGGAAATCGTACATGGCACCGTCCGTCACCTCCACCTCCCTCCTGCATGTCGTCGGTACGCAAGGCTCGCACCCAGGACTGGGTTGTGCCTACATCAGCCACGAAGGATACAAGCGTGCCGCTTCTTCTCCTTTGACCGCGGCACTCAAGCGCAAGTCGCACGACAGGCTGTCGTCAAGTCATCCTCTGTCGCCGCCCCTGCTGCTGAGAAACTTTTCAGGTTCCCGGACGACACTCCTGATGATTCTATCCTGTCGCTTGCAGCTCTTTCAGAGACTGTCGAGCAGACAGTCCCGGACTGTTTCCTGTTCAAGCCCACTTTGATGCCGGATGCCACTGCCGAACGACACAACCACCGACTCGTCTCTGTCGCCCGAAGAACGTGCGGCTCATCGCCGCCCGCCACACACCTCGACTAAGCTCTAGCCCTCACGGATGTCGTCACGTTCTAGCTTCATTCAACGAGATCAAGACTCAAGACTTTCGACCATGGCTTACCCCACGTATCGAGCGAAAATTAAGCCAACTGTTGCTGTCCACTGCTGCTTGTCTCACTCGTGGCTGATCCCACGTTTTAAGTGAAGAACCAAGACGGGAGCCGTATGCACATCTTGCTGCTTGTCTCGACCGTGGCTGACCCCACGTCTCGAGTGAAAATCAAGTCACCTGTTGCTGTTACTGCTGCTCGTCTCAATCGTGGCTTGAACCCACGTTTTGAGTGAACCAAGACGGAAGCCGTTTGCACCATTTGCTGCTTGTCTCGACCGTGGCTAACCCCACGTCTCGAGTAAAAATCAAGTCACCTGTTGCTGTTACTGCTGCTCGTCTCACTCGTGGCTAGAACCCACGTTTTGAGTGAACCAAGACCGAAGCCGTTTGCACCATTTGCTGCTTGTCTCGACCATGGCTAACCCCACGTCTCGAGTGAAAATCAAGTCACCTGTTGCTGTTACTGCTGCTCGTCTCACTCGTGGCTAGAACCCACGTTTTGAGTGAACCAAGACGGAAGCCGTTTGCACCATTTGCGGCTTGTCCCGACCGTGGCTAATCCCACGTCTCGAGTGAAAATCAAGTCATCTGTCACTGTCCACTGCTGCTCGTCTCAATGGTGGCTTGAACCCACGTTTTGAGTGAACCAAGAAGGAAGCTGTTTGCACTCTGTTTGTCTCGACTGTGACTGACCCCACGGCCCGAGTGATAACCGAGACTTCAGCTGCTGCCCACACTACTGCTCGTCTCATCCGTAGCCTAAACCTACGCTTTGAGTGAAGAAGCGAGTTGGAAACCATGTACATTTCTCACTTACTTGTCTCGTCCATGGCTGATCCCGGGTCTGAAGTGAAATTCAAATCACCAGCTGCTGTCCATACTGCTGCTCGTCTCAACATGGTTTAAAAAAAAAAACCCACGTCCTGAGTGAAGAATCAAGTTGTAAGACGTCCCATCTTTTGCGGCTGCACGCCGCTTACGACCCAGCCCGTACGACACCCACCCGATGTCACGCCTGCTCCTGCTGTCGCATCGCCTGAATCTCCCTTCTTCCCGGGTCAACACCCCCCTCCCCGCTGGACCTGTCGTCCCTCCAGCACAACCTTCAAGCCGCCAAGGACCCTTACCGGGCCGCCAAACGGAACCTCCACCGTGCGACACTCGCCCACTCTGGACCGGAGCTCACCGCTCGACCCGTCGCCTAATTCCTCCCGGAAAGGCCTCAGCGTCAGCCGCAGTGTCGTACGGGAAATGGTTGACACCATCCGTCACCTGCAAGTCAATCCGATGCCGCCTCCTCTCTGCACGTCATCGGTGAGCAAGACCCGTACCCACTACTGGGTCACGTCCACGTCAAGCCACGAAGGGCACAGGTGTGCCACTCCTTCTCCCCAGGCTACAGCACTCAAGCGCTAATCGGATGGCACACTGTCGTCGCGTTACCCTCTGTCGCCCGCCTCTGCTGCCGAGAAGCGCATCAGGCTCCCGGACGACACCCCAGATGAATCCACCCTTTCGCCCGCAGCTCTTAAGGACTTAAAGACTGTCGAGCAGACTGTCCCAGACTTCAGCCACATTATCGTACAGGAAATCGTACGTGACACCGTCCGTCACCTGCAAGTCAATCCGATGCCGCCTCCTTCCTGCACGTCAGCGGTACGCAACGCCCTTACCCAGGACTGGGTCACATCCACGTCAAGCCACGAAGGGCACAGGCATGTCGCTTCTTCTCCCCCGGCCACGGCACCCAAGCGCAAGTCGGACGACACACTGTCGTCGCGTCACCCTCTGTCACCCGCCCCTGCTGCCGAGAAGCGCATCAGGTTCCCGGACGACATCCTAGATGAATCCTCCTAACATGTCTCCTCCGCAACGAAGGCCCCATACTAGGCAACGGCGATCCCCTTCTTCTCTACAAAGAACCTCCTACGCCCTGGCCGTGAAAACATCTTCTACCGATCCGTCGGACACGGCGCCACTACTCCCGCAACTTTGACACCTACCCGGAGTGCGAGTTTGCTTGCAGTGAAATCAAGATGTCAATATCCTAGAACGCAGACGTCCCAAGAACGCAGACGTTCCAACCTTCGTTCTATACGAAAATGACATATGCTTTCGACTAAGCCTACGCGCGGCCTCTCAAGCAGATGTCCTACACACGACCATTAACGCGCTATGTGAAAAGCTGTCGGCCGACGTTGCTCCAGATGAGTTCAAGAACCTGTCGTCCCTGATTTCTCAGCTCTGCCAAAAGCTAACTTTGCTACTAACCACGCAATGAACTGGGCAACGAGAGCGCTGTTCAACAACAACCTTCTCCCCCGTGACATAGCCCTGTCGTCTGCAAACAACCTTAATGTCTCCACACGACACCGACTCAGATATCAACCGATCCATGAGTCAGAAACACTCTTCCGTGGGTTAAACCCGACACTTGCTCCACACCTTGTCGTTTCGAGAAAACCGAAGCCGCAAAAGCAAGCGACGTCTTCAATCTGCCCGTTCTCGAAGAATAAACAAGCCATCCCCCGTCCCCCGGACGATTGGCACAAAGATACGACGTCATCAAACCCCCTGCCGCCCGAACGACACTGCCGCCTATCAGCAGCGAAACCAGCAGCCCTTTCGGACCGACGCTCCTCGCTCCCGCTCCGGCCAACGCTCCCAACAGAAGCGCGCCGCCACCCCGACCGAAGAAGCCGAGTCCCATCTCCCGGGGGCAGAAGCATCTACCGTAAAAACCAACAATGAAGCCTTGTGCCCAACTGGTCTCCCTGTCGGGGCCAGACTACGCCATTATTTCCCAGCCTGGCAAGAATTGACCACCAACTTGGAAACCCTATCGATAATAAAACACGGCTTTCGTCCGACATTCCTACATCGACCGCCACTGTCGCCACCTCCTCCATGGGATCTCTAGCCACAAACGACAACATCCGTGTCGTACGAAGTAACGGAAACTACTGGATCAAGGAAACGATCGATGCACCTTATAACAAACATGAATTGAGCAAGAGCATGAGAGTGACGGCGCACGAAGTGAGAACTATCTCTCCATCTTGAGCCCACCATACCGCCACCCCAATTAAAGAACCCTGGCAGCAGCTTCTTGGCACCACCAGTCCACCTTCACATCTCACTACCTAAGAGACAGGATGAAGGATGAATCCAGACTACATCGGCTGGAACTGATCGTCGCAGCCAGAACCGTGGCGAAACCCCCTTAAGCACTCAGAACGAAGCAGAAGCAAGACCCATGAAGGAAACAAGTTCCACCCTGCTAGAAGCAAGACCCTTAAACAACGATCCTTTTAAGGGCAACCAACTCCTACGAAAGAGACCCAATTCCTGTCAGGCCCAAATGTTCTGAATTAAGTGCGAATTTTTCTCTTGCAGATAAAGAATTCATGGGGGAAAGCCTGCTTGCATCCCGGGGCGCTCGTACAGGCGGTGCCCGCCACCAACTTTGACGAGGTCAACTGGTAATGCTAAAATTACCAGGTTAAGTTGTTTTGGCAATAAAGAAAGAACATTTTGCCGGCCCCCAGTCTGGCCGG
>JAHWFP010222137.1:95605-128057 GCA_023313725.1 Lithobius niger | reverse complement strand
TAGTTGTACCTAACCTTCCCGGCAGTTTAAATGCAGTTAAAGTTAACTTGTTGAATTTCACATAAACTGCAGTTTAACTACATTTTTTAAAAAGTTTTTTTGCGGTTACCATCGAATCTGCAGTTAAACTGCAGTTTCGTTCCATTTCACATAAATTGCAGTTAAACTGCAGTTTTTTTTTAATGTTGTTTTGCAGTTGCCGTCGAAGTTAAACTGCAGTTTCATTCAATTTCTGCAGTTTTTCTGCAGTTCATTTTCAGCAGGATCAGCTCGATTCAAATTAATGTCCAAGTTATCTTGGAATGGTGGGAGACAATTTTCCTAGTAATCGTCTAGGATCTTTTACATGCCACAATCGACACGATTACGAGTGCATTTCTGGAGCCTTTCTCTCCGATTTGTTAAAATATCTATAAACCGAATTACGTACATCAGTAAACAGGCCCGATATACACTAATTAGGTGAAGCTTACAACCACGGGCGTGCGAACAATACATTGTGACAATTTGCGTATTAAAATGCATCTAATCAAGAATTTCTTGATCTAATGCATAAAATCTCTGCATTAATTACAAAGAAACAAATTGTATCGCCAGTGTTGTTGACAGAAAAATAACGAAAAATTTGAATGCACCTCCATGAAAGGTGATTGGTGTCCGTTTTATGCAGGGCTTCTACTAGGGAATAATATAACTGCAAAAAGAAAAAAAAAACGCAACACTCCTGCTTGCGTGTTATTGTTAATATATTCATTTTGAAAAAAAAAAAACAATTATTGCAGGACTCTCCATGTGTGTAAGAAAGCAAATAGTTTTTCAATTATTCTTTCGTAAGAACCAAGGTGTTTATATTTGGTGGCTTAAGGAACTTACAAATTATTTACAGTTCATAGTAGCAAGTATTTTTGCTGAGGACTAATCTCGTATAATGTCGTAAATACATTTACACAAACATTCTAAAATTAAAAACGTTTGGTTACGATTATTAAAACGTCAAAAAAAGCTAAGGGTTAAACAAGTATTTTTTCCCAACGATTTTAACTTGGTAGAACTTTTTGAACCACGAAAATATTTGTTGTTGTTGTGGCAAAGGTGTTCTTCCCTTATTTTATTTTCTTGCCAAAGCCGTACTCTGTCAGTCACCAGTCCCTCCTTTCACATTCTGTCAACTGCACAAAGCTGGTCTAAGAAGGTCGAGACAGCAAATGCCAACAAATATCACACACGTTACAATCCAGAATGGTTGACAAAGCCCGAGGGTAGTGAAGGTAAGTGTGTCTGACCCCTATGTTTCCCAAGGCATATCTCGCGGTTCGAGGAAATATGTAACACCTGGGAGTGGACATTAAAAAAGACAAACTGCCGAGGAAAACGGGGGAGCCCAACAAGCAGGGGGGACCCATCAGCCACTGGCCGATGGGCCAATACAGCCCTGATTGGTAGCGCCCATGTGTTTCCTGTGCCGTCTGCATTACTCTCTCTAAGCAGTCCCAGTCAGTATCTTAATGGTGGGACTATTGGTCGTCGTTGGCGGACGTGTTCACTCACGGATGCCTGCTGCGGTATCCGAAGTATGCTACGTTTGGGCTTATAATCAGGGTCTGACTGAGTGCCTTAGTCTTCGTCTTGCGAGTCACTCTCTTAGCTGGACTCTTGAGTCGTCGTTCACTTCGTATTCACTTGCCTCGTGTCCACTGCTTCCATGACGTCGTCCGTGTCGCTTTCCATGTGCTCTCTCTGGTTCTCGCCGTAACCCCTTCTGTATCTGTCCATAGTGGTCGGATCGAAATATGACCAAATAAACCGTTAAGCCTACTTGAATTACTTTGAAACGTTGTTGAATCACTTCAAAAACAGGATACTGTCAGTATCTTGCAAATTTTCGATTGTATTTCAACAATTTCATCAGGCTGGGTCAAGAAAATTGAATCTTCTGGTTACATTTTCGTCTGCTTGCTTTTTCGTGACCTTTCTAATGAATCTAATTGGAGTCATTTAACTAAATTAGACACATTACAATAGAAGTTGTAAGTTGAAAATGAGCGAAAAATCCAACGGTAATTGTGATACCACCCCCTAGTAAAACAGGTGTAGCTCGGTTACTAACAGTCGTAAACCCTTTCAACTACCCTTGTTGCAAGGAAGACATTCCCACCTTTCTAATGAATCTAATTGGAGTCATTTACCTAAATTATACACGTCACAATAGAAGTTGAAAGTTGAAAATGAACGAAAAATACAACTGTAACTGTGATACCAGCCCCTAGTAAAACAAGCGTAGGTCGGTTCCTAACAATCGTAGACCCTTTAAAGTACCCTTGTTGCAAAGACGACATTCGCACCTTTCGGACGAATCTAATCGGAGTCATCTACCTAAATTAGACATGTCACAATAGCAGTCGAAAGTTGAAAATGAGCGAAAAATCCAACGATGACAGCAATACCAGCCCCTATTAAAACGGGCGTAGCTCGGTTCTTAACAGTCGTAGACCCTTTCAACATCCCTTGTTGCAAAGAAGACACTCCCACCTTTCGAATGAGGCTAATTGGAGCCGTCCACTTGAATTAGAAACGATGCAGCAGCAGTTGAAAATTGTAAGTTGACAAAATGAGACGTCTGTTAGCATTAAATTAGCCAAAAATGGCCTAAAATCCATTTTTCTCGAAAACCATAAGAAATATGAAGAAAATGTATGGGAAGAAATTGTAGAATACATTATTGCAAACAACTTTTATCTCAACCGTTTTTTCGTATCACTAACGGTTCTTGCAAAATCGGCCAACTTGCAAAATTGGGCGCCATTTTGGCCGCCTAATACATTAAATGCGTATTGCTAAGGTGGCAACATGTGAAAAACTATTCCTTGGAATGTAAACAACAACTCCCAAGTGAAAAATCAAAGTTGGCAAAATGTGCACAGTAGCCCTAAATTTCCTACAACTGCTCCCTGACTACTATTCATCCTGCAATAAACATCCCGATTAAGTCAAAGGTTCATTTTTTATTCGTTGTCTAAGACTAAGGTCAGGGTAAGGTCTTAGACAGTGTCTGAGTAAGGTATTATTCATATTCTAACTTAAATGTTCGACTTACTTAATCTAGTGGTTTTTTTAAAATTAAATATAAAAAAAATTCCGTTACCATGAGTGATATAAAGGAAGGTGGGAGACCAGAGTGGCGTCATTCAATGAAGCAAGGCTAAAGTAACTAGCTAACTGTAAACTTTATTGTAAACCCATATTTTCTGGGATGAGAACTACTATTGCAAAATTGAACTTTCAAGAACTCGTCGACTCCTCCCCACTAGCGTGTGCTACTGCTACTGCAGCATTTTTTTGGCACATAGAGAAAAGTCAGCCCGATTCCAGTTCAGTTTCACTGAACTTTTAAGAAGGAGATTTAATATAGTTTGCCATGTGAATCAGATTTGATTTTGGATGACATATTAAACGCTTTGCCAGTCACCATTAACAATTACGCATTATCAGGGGCACTCACCATAATTTGTTAATAAAAACACTAAAAATGATTTCTGTAAACACCCGGCACTATTTACTCTTCAAATCCAGTCGGAACTTGAGCCAAATCGAAGTGCTTGGCAAGCTAATCGGCATAAACAAAGACTTTATAGTGTCCATTTTCAGGATTTGATCAAAGAACCTTAAGGTTTTTTGTTCATAAACGTACATCCACCCACTCCCAAAGTGGAGTGGAGTGGAGTTCCGTTCAAATATTTCTTAAATACCTATTACAGTTTACTTACCTACGCAGCATAACTAATATCATTCTAGAATTTATTCCATAACTCGAATTACTGCTTCAAAGTGTACGTGTCAATGCGTGAAACGAGTGCTACTCAATTGTCCCGAAGTGCGACTGGTGTTGTGTTTAGCGTTCTTAAACTTGTTGAAGGAGAATACCTGTAACTCAAATCCAGAAAAGAAGTCTAAAAAAATACAAGAAAATACTCTAATGATTGTCTTCTAAATGTTGCAGTCAAAAAGACATTTAGTCAAGGCACACATTTACTCAAGAATCAAAAGGGTGGCTTTCTAGGCGCTTTATTAACTCCTGTCCTCAGCCTCATAGGTGGTTTAATATCAAGGTAAAAAATCTGCAAACTCATGCAATTGCGCCAGTGGCGATCATCAGAGACGAAAGAATCATCCCCAGGTCTCAGTTCATCCAACCCCTAAATAGCCTAGATGATTCCATGAGGGAGATATTAGTCAACCAAACTCTTTCTGAATATGACAAATCCAAGCTTTACACTCAGGTGTTGCAATGTTATTTGGACGTAGACAAAAGGTACAAATCTGATGCCTTAAAAGTGATAGTTTCACCTTCTGCGGGTGTGTCTCACCCATGCCCCGGTGTGGGGCAGATCTCTTCCACTCGATGTGCTATCATGGCTGATCCTGCCAGCTTCTGTACTACTACGGGGAGTATGTTAGAGGAGCATTTTAAGCCCGTCGCCAGATTTCAACCGAACATCTCAATATACCAAAAAGGTACAGGTGTCGAATCAAACGCTTGTTAGATAGTGTTGACGTGGAATACGATGCTTAGGCCGGCAGGCATAATACTTGACGGTTAAGTGGTAGAGGGTTTGAATATCGTAGATTTAATTTGTAATGATTTTACAAATCACTATTACAGATTTAGTGTGTTTAATATTCATCATTAATTCCTTATTAATTATTGTAATTAATTGATTAATTAACTAATTAATTGATCAATACAAGGCAGTGATGGATTCATCAAACACTACTTCTGTATTAATATCACATACCACCGATTTTATTCTTACCCAAACAAGCTCTTTGCTACAGGGTGCCTTGTGTAGACTAGTGGGTGGAGTGGGGTTTTCGTAGAGGCTGCTGTTTTAGTAACCGGTTCTCCCAACAGATGGAGCCACTTGTAGGATGATGATGTGAGCAGCAAAACTGCGAGTCAGTAGTTTAATACCTGAGTGTGGGTTTCATATTATATCTACATATATAATACGGAGCAGGCGGCCAAGTCACCAGCCTCGCCATTCCGCCGTACAATCAAATACCCCATCCTGTAGTGCCATCTGTTGACGGGATTCGCCTTCAAATTCGGGTTGGGACACTTTTCCAACGTCTTCGAACAGATGGCACCACTTACCAAACCTGCCATGGCGCCATCTGTTGACAGCCTTGGACTACAAGTTCGGGTTATAACACTTTTTGCATAGTCTACGAAGAGATGGCGCCACTTACCATACCTGCATCACCGTTTTTGTATTCGTTATTTGGTATTGTTGTGGTACCAAAGCGGCCAACAAATTTTAGTAGCGTGGACTGTGCCATTGTCGGCGTTTGGGCTAAAAAAAAACAAAAACAACCCGTGTCTACTAAACCAAACAACTTTAAACCAAACAACGATTGGTTCTTAATTTCGCGGGCCTCGAAATTGGCAGCATGATACGATGGAAAGGCGCATTTATTTCTTAAATGTTCACTTCCATAAAGGAGTTGAATTGTATTTAAGGGGGATGCAACAATCGTTGCTTGCAACAATGTCGCCATGCACGGTACCGAAGTGAATTGTTTCAAAGGATTAACTTAAACATAGCTAGCTGTTGCAGACATAGGGCCTTAGGGCTTCGGGCAGATGACCAGGAGTGGTTAACGCTCGTTAAACCCTTTAAACCTTTAAACTTAAACATAGGGTTACTTGCTTACTGAATGCTGGATTTCTCAGTGATACAGTTTTTTTTAGTCTTCAGTCAAACACACGCCAGCGACTTTTCTGGGGCTGCACCA
This sequence comes from Lithobius niger, assembly GCA_023313725.1. Classification (NCBI taxonomy): domain Eukaryota; kingdom Metazoa; phylum Arthropoda; class Chilopoda; order Lithobiomorpha; family Lithobiidae; genus Lithobius; species Lithobius niger. The sequence continues at coordinate 122,264 of JAHWFP010222137.1, read as the reverse complement.
AAGGGAGAATGTCACGGGGCGACATTTTTGGGCAGGGGGAGGCGGGCAACTGTGTATGGGGGGGGGAGGGGGCAGGAGTGTGGGGAGTGGGGGGTTAAAATAATTCTGGGGGAGAGGGCATATGTGGGCGCTATTCACATGTTCGGTCTTCGGTTTGATAATTTTAAAACCAAAACCAAACACCTGGAAGGATGCGGGGGGGGGGGGGGGTGCGCAGCATGCGCGCGGGCACAACTAGTAGAGGAAATAAAGCTTGGGGTGGCACGTCTTGCCAGGGTGTTCTGCTGCTGCTGTTTCATCCACAGGGTTGATCTTGGTGGAGTCTTGAAATCACTGGAAATTGTCTTGGTTCACCTGCCGCCTGCCTTAATTCAGATAAGTGAATTCTAAGCTCGAATGAAGTATTGTGTGCAGGTTTAGGATTTTATCAGTCAAGCTTCTTTAGATTTGAGTGTGAGCCAGTTGTGCTTGAGATATGTTGTATTAAGTGATTAAGTGATTATCCATGGTTTAGCTTTTGATTAATTGATACTGTTTCAAGTATGAAGGAAGGAACTGTACTCTTGTGACTAAGTATGGGTGAATTCCTGCAATTGCACCTTTGCTGTTTTGACCAAGCCATTGTTGGACTAAGACCTGTGAAGCTTAAATAATCAGACTTACCAGTAAGTATTAATATTGTTTAATTGCTAGAGATTGGAGAATTAATTTTTAATAAACCCAACTGACTTGTCTTGATCAATTTGTTCTTCTTGAATCATCCTAACACACATTGAATAGAGCAAAAATTGTCGATTGCCACAAGCAATTTTCGTTATACTGGTGTCAGAGAGGGATTGATTCAATTGTGACAAATCATGGGAAGAGCAAATTATTTAGACATTTGGATTAATTGATATTAAAAGATTTGAAAATTTTTTGGCTACTTAAGAGTAAGGCATTCCTTGTAGGAAGGATTAGTCAGATTATTGAATTATTTTGAAAAAAAAAGAAGCCAGTCTGCCCCGTAGGGGTAGGGTTCCACTCAGATTGGCCAGTTTCATCCAGAGGTAGGCCTATTTGAAGGCACATTTTTAACAGTGATGGCGAACAATCCACTTCTAAGAAAACTCCCCCAAGTACTTTGCCGGGTCACCATCGAGGGACAACGTAGGCTACCTTCATCCCCCTCTGTCTGTTCTCAGCCTAGTAACAGAGGATGCCAGGAGGAAAGGGCACAATAACCACTAATACTGAGGTGACTGAATTTTTCGTGGCAAACCCTTGCCTGATTTGGCTGCTCGTCCTTCTGCAAATGCAGATATGTTGGATTTAATGTACTCGCAAATGCGAGAAGATAGACAGTACCGTGATAAGCTCATTGGACTATTACAGAAAAATACAACTGATAAGGACGCCCACTACTCTTACCGAGATGAACTCAGGGCTGCCAATGAGGCAATTTCTAAATTTTCAGGCAAGCCTGGAGATGACATTTTTACGTATCTCCTCATGATAGATAATTTAAGGAAACATGACCCGGATATCTCAGACTCTATGCCGATTTCTGCAGCTAAAAGCCGCCTTGAAGGAGGTACGACAAAGTATGTCGCTAACTCCCCAAAACTCGCCAGCGCTGTTAATTTTGACAAATTTAAAGGTGATTTAACCAAAAGATATGGTGGTGGTGATGAGTGTGTGTTGAGAGCCCAATTCTTCCATGCTACTAAACAGCCTGACGAGTTAGTTGAACAATATGCTGATAGGCTAGAAATTTTGGCAGCTAGCCTATGGCGAGTTCATGCTATAGACCCAGACAGTATTAAGCAGATGAAAATGTCAAACGATGAAAGCTTGCGGGCTGCTTTTCTCCACGGAGTGCCTAGGAAGATTGAGATTTATTTATCAGCTACGAAGCCTACAACTTTCCATGACACGTTAACAGAGGCAATCAATAGGCAGGCTGTTTTAAAAGCAAGGGAAGAATTATTTAACGAAGAAAATGGTACACACAGCATTTCGTTTTCCAGTATGGTGGGGCTGCAGAATTCAGGCCCTAACTCAGTGTGAAGTCAGCTTTTGAAAATGCAAAAATGTGTATAGCCACTCTCCAACGCAGAGACACGTACCTGTTTCCATTGGAAGAAACCGGGGTATCTACGACAGGATTGTTTCCGGCGCAAGAGAAATTATTCGAAATTTCATGATGGTTTGCCATCTAACTCTCTCCAGTAAGGTAAACGCTATTGCGATTAGTCTGGTCGTAATGTTAACGATATTAAGAGATTCAAAGATGATTATTGTGATCAGCATTACAGGCCACAAAATATATGGAAATCGTGGTGGAAATAATTATTATGATGATAATAATAATCAGAAATGTTACCAGGGGAATGACAAGTATCATTATCAAAATAAGAAAAATTATCCGCTTTGAAATGTGGAAGTAAACGCAGTTGTACATAGAAAGGCTGATGTTCATGTTCCTTTAACTCATCCAAACAGTGTAGAATGTGGTAAAAAAAAAACAGTTACTATCCCAATCTCTGGGGTGATTGTGGATCGTGTAAATAAAAGCACACCAGATATTGAAATTATTGATGTTTCAAAATCAGTTGTGCCTTCTAAACCCCCAAAACCTGTCATGTCCATAGCCTCTAGCCCATGGGGTGAAAATAAAATTGCTGCTGACATTTTTACAGAACTTTGTGAGAAAATAGTGTGTCAAGAGCATTAGATTCTTTTATCAGACAGGACTGTACTTTTGCCAAATGTTGTAGCCTATTTTGGTCATGTGCCACCAAAATATCTTGAATTTTGATTTTCGGGTGTCCTGTAACTCTGCCGTTGTTTCACGCTCTACTGATGGGGAGGATTCAACACCACTTATGTGTTTAAAGAATTTCAGGTAGGCTATCCCTTGATTTTGTTTTTATTTGGGAAACAGCACATTTTTCTTCTTAAATGTCTGTCCAATCCACATCTTATCACCAAATTGTTGTATCTGCTGGGATGGCGTTACATTATCCTGATTTTTCCTTCGAAGAATGGGAAATTTGTGTTGCTACAGCCCCTGCTGGCAATGAGTTTTCCATAGTGCTCATATTTTGGTGCTGCCTTCCAGCTAAGGCCACAGCCACTACAGTTGGTTGAGGAATGCCTTGAGGCAGCCGTAAATGAGCCACTGGCCACGGCTGACCAGGCAGCATGTAGCTGCGTAACTAGGCCTGTTAACTCCAGGGAGGAAAATAGTTGCGCAGATACACAAATAATGGTAACTTTAAGAGTGACAAATCACACAATGTGGTGTAGGAAACACAGTCAGACTCAACTGAATTGCCAAGTGATAAACCAAGAGATATTCTAACTGTTTTGCAAGTTTCTACAAGCCATATTGAGTATGATAGGCCCTACCTGGTGTTAAATATTGAAGGACTACTGGTAGCTTCACTGCTAGACACTGGCATTGCAGGGACATTATTAATAAATAAAGTCCATTGCTTACTCTATTGTGGCCCAAAAATCAAGTAGGTGTCACTTAGAAACACTGCAGCATCCAATTGCTTTAACTAGTGTGGGTAAAACAAACTATGTCTGCCTCACATAAACTTGTGGCAGAAATTTTCAAATGTAATTTTTCAACTATCCATGAGTTTATAGTAGTTGAAGATGAAGTTTTTGGGGATGCTGAAATTTTAATAGGTTTCGATTTTTTAAAACTCCAGCAAGATAAAGTTGTTTTGCATTGTTTAGATAATGTTTTGGCTATAGGTAGCCTAAATTTTCAGTTGAGTAATTCAGCGTATGCAGCAAAGGAACTATCAACGAAAGAAGCAATGCTAACATGCTTCAAAGTGACATCAATCTTCTCCAAGCCTGGTACACAGCCAATGGCATGAGGCTCCACTCTGAGAATAGCTTCGTTATGCATATGGGGTAAAAATCATAAGCTTTATTATCTGGACCATAAAAGACTCGAGGCTGCCAATCAAATCAAGGACCTAGGTGTTATTATGGCGTTCGATCTGTCTGTAAGCAAGTAATGTGCTGTGGCTGCTGCTAAGGTAAAGCGAATGGCTGGCTTCCTTTCCAAACATTTAACCTAGGCTTTCTCCTGACAACTTTGCTTGAGTCCATACGGTTCTCATCCGGCCACTTGTGGAGTTCTCCAGTGAAGCATGGGCTCCCTGGTTGCAGTGAGACATTCACTTGTTGGAGAGCACGCATAGACTCGCTTCTCGTGTACTCGTGAAGGATGAGATGGGCTACGAGGAGCGGCTGAATCTGTCGGAGCTGCCAACCCTGGAACAGAGACGAAAGAGGGGCATGCTAAGTGAGTGCTTCAAAATCCTCACGGTACATTAGACTCGACCCAAATGAGTTCTTCACAATGGCCACCTCCACTAACTTAAGAGGGAACTCCCTCAAGCTACACAAGCCACACAGTAGACTTAATGCGCAGGAACACTTTTTCTCTGTTGCTGTTATTCATGAGTGGAACAATCTTCCGGACGACCTGTGCAAGGCCAGTTCAACTAACTGCTTCAAAAATGTGGGGACAGGCACATGACGCAGCATTAACTCCCCCATGGGGCATGGCTACAAGTCACAGACTTTGCCGTATTTTGAACTAAACTAAACTATACTTTTGCAACAGTGAGATTATGTGCCTAAGAATATTAGAATTGATACTTTAACCATTACTCATAACTCGTCAGAAAAAGATAAAGAAAAACGCGATGCTGCACGTAATGACCCTTACATTGTGGAAAGTGTTTTGGTTACTTTGGCTGAAACTACAACTTTGTAGCTCTATTCTTCACAGATATTAGAAGGCATTTTAAACTGGGCCTATCCTGAAATTCAGGATGGAGTATTTACTCCTTATTGGTCTGAAGAGGATGTAAAATTAGTTAAGCTTTTGTTGAAACTACAGCTTTGGGCCGCATACCTGTTCAGGCTATCAACAATTCCTGTTTAGACATAGAATTATTAAAAATTATGGATGATGAGCCTATACCATCTAGTGCCACTGCAATTCAACCAATACGCGCTTTCCTCGCCATGCTACACGAGTTCCAACTACCGCCGTCGGGAGGCGATGAAGATGAGCGAACCTAACCCCGTTAGATACTTCCCTGCCACCCACTGGCTGGTCGTCACGTGATTAGTCAAGCAGACGGCTGCTGCAGGTCAGCTTCGAAGCAACTCGGAAAGGATTGAGGGAGAGTGGAAAGAGAAACTAATATTTTGGGCCAGCAGTTGTGCGTGGCAAGTTGTGCGTGGCATAGCAAATCGAACAATTCAATGTTTTTTGGCGTTAGTTAAAATTGTTGTTAGTGTTTTTTAATTGACAGTAATTTGTAGGTTAAAAAATAAAGTCAGTTAAATGCTATTAACCTGTTTGATCTACCTATTTTACAGCTGAAAATTCGAGCAGTATGGAAAACTTAATTTCGTAGTTAGTTAGTGAAACAACGTGTTATGTCAGGCTGGCAACAATTTCATGATACGGATATGAAGAAAACTGCTGCTTTTTTCCCCCTTCGCTTTGCAAACGCCGCCTGCCTGCTGCAAGCCAACACACGGTCTCCTGCACGTAAACAGCTCTATCATCTAAACGTCAGTACGCCAAAAGGGGAAGCTTGCGATTTGGCGATTTCCTTCGCATACTTACCGAACGTGTTCCCCTTTAGACGGAAAAAAAATAAAATTGGCCTACCGTCGTCCGTCGGTCCGGTAACTTCAAAGCAGGGGTACACGTGAACTATTTAGTACGAACGGTGCACGCCGCAAAGACTGACATCGCACAGAATTGTCACAAGCCGATGCTTTATCGTTAGAGATATGGCCTCACCAAGCCATTAGCACATACTCCTGTGTAGTTTTAGCCCTAACTTAAACCACTTAATAACTACACGCGAAAATTCAAACCTCATCCCGCCAGAAAAGTGGCGGCAAAGCTGTCGCGTCTACTACAGATTACAAAGTTGGATACAGCATCCTACTTCTTCCAGTGTTACGCGGAGCTCTAGCGGTAGTTGCGGCTACTAATACTTCTTACAATGCTTTTGCCGGCAAAGCAGAACGAAGGTGAAAGCATTATCAGAGGTATTAGTAGCCACAGCGTCCGCTAGGACCCCGCGTGGATCTGAAAGAAGTAACGTGCTTTATCTATCAGGCTAACTTTCTAATCTATGATCTTACCTCTTCCAAGCCGGTCAGCCGGATGGGAGAATAGCAATATTGGCTACCAGATAAAAGTAGCCTGAATCGGCGTTACATTTTAATAACGCACTCATTTTTAACTGGAGACATCTAATAAATTTTGGCGGTAATATATTTTATTTAGCAAAACACAATAATATATCACAGTTATGTCATCAATTAAAAAAAACTTTTTCGCCTTAAATTAATAGGCGTATTACATATTTGATATCTGCAACGTGCACCAATGATTTAAGTGTCCAAGAATGACTCTACCAGTTTGTTTTTTTTCAAAAATTTATAGGAGCGTGGCATGTCATAATTACGGATTGTTGATGGGAATGTTAGTTTCTTTTTAATGCTGTTATTAGTTGTACTGGCAATGTGTCAGTGCACCCACGATAAGCAAAAATAATTGACGATAAAATTTTTTTATAATTAAATAGACATAAATCGCTGTAAATAATATAAAGTAAAATTGGGAATAACCCAAACAGCAAAAATCAAAAACTAGAAATAACGTATTACAGCAAGCACTTACGTTTATACACTTCCGAGTGGCATGACCCGGATTCGAACTGGCAACCCAATTCATCCCCAACTCGCATAGCGCCTTAATCGCTATACCCAATGGAGGAGTGCATAACGTTAAGTGCATAAAGGTGGCTCTGTACTACATTATTTCCAGTGTATGATTATCGCTTTGTAGTTTATTCCACCTTTTTGGTATATTCGGCATATACCGACACGTCGTAGTACTGAAATTTTTGTAATAATTGTAGGATAGTTCGCAACAATAATTGAACGTTGCGTATTATTAGCAGCTTTTTATTCCCTGGACTTCGCTTTTCCACTTGTCAAAGTGGTGTATTAGCGCACTGAGGCGGCGAGGTGGTGAAAGAGAACGGCAAACAGATTACAAAATTTGCTGTTCTGATTACAAAATTGCGTCAAAAGATAAAAGCTGAGCATAAAGTCGGGACAGTTGGATTCGTAGTGGATTTACTTGGTTTGAAGCCTAGGTCGATAACCACTGGGGTGTCTTGCTCACCTTGCTCGGGGGGGGGGGGGGGGGCCTCTCACACGGCTGGCACTTAGCTTTTTGGCATGTGGGTTCAGTTTTCCACTTTAATTGTCCACTATCCGCATTTTGATGCGAATCTGGTGCTAAGCATACATAGAGTAGTTTAATTAACTTTTTTTTACCAGTCTCCAAACCATTTTTCCCGGCTAATGTTTGAGTCGCCAAACCTAAACTATGAGGGAAGCTGGCCCTTTCCTCCCTGGGAAGCAAATCTGAATTTTGTGCCCCTCTTCCCCCCTCCCCCCACACCCCCCCAAAAATGAAAATGTCCCGAAGATAAATCCCCCTCCCCCCAAAAAATATAGTAATGATGATGATGATAATAAAACGTAAAACAATTCCAACACCACCTTTAGAAGCATTAAGTTTATATTACTGTAACTGATCGATTGGATTATTAATAAATAAATCTAAAAAAAATAAGGCAAACTTGGTATAGGAGCAAGGTAAAATATAGTATTACTAGTCAATACCGGCGCAACTTACCTCGAACAATGCTCCCCCCCCCCACCCCCCTGGTACGAATTATCGCTCCACACCCTACACTATCTCTACCCTGCCCCCCCCCATGTTATCCTACCATTGCCCGCCCCAAACTTTGTTCCTTTTCAAGTATCTCTCGCCCCCCCCCAAAAAAAAAATTGAATAAAATATTTTTTTATATTTCTTAATCGCAGCGCACACTTTAATATTACCGCATTGTATATAGTCGGGACACGTCGTTAGCACGCTAGGTGGGGCCAGAGGCAAATTAGCTCTTGAGGCCCTCCTCAACATTCAGGAGGGTCCATAAAAACGCACGAGCTCAGACATTCTAAGTCCATACTGTTTTCTATTTTGTATTATATTTTTCTTAGTGAAAATGGGGACCACTTTTTCGTACTCCAATCAAGTGGTCCCTATTTTCACTTTTTTTTTAACTTGGAAAAAAGTTGGACTATCAATTTTTCAGCTCGTGCGTTTTTATGGGCCAGTATATTTTTTTGATAAGGGGGATGGACGGACGGGGAGGCTCGAAATTCATTTTTTAAATACAATTTTAAAATCAAGTTGAATAATTAGTGTACTACAAAGGAGCCTTTTTTTTAATTTAAGTTTTTTTTCTTTTGGGGCCACTTGAGTCTAGGGGCCGGTGGCTGTTGCCACCCTGTTGCTAAGCTGCTAAGTTTCACATTATAGAAGTAGTGTGTTGGTGTAACACTGAGGACATTCATTGCGTGTTAATTAGTTGAGCTACATTTATGGCGTCTTCGGCATGGCTTCGCCCCCAATAACTGCAGAAATTCCGTAGTTTTTATATTCACCTAGCTGAGAGAACAATTGCAGACATTCTGCAGATTTTAGCTTCAGCTTGTGAACAACAGGTAGTAAGTAGCAGATAGTATGTTGTGCATAAAACGGAAGCGAAGTAAGTAGCAGTATGTTGTGCATAAAACGGAAGCGATGTCACAGGTCACGTGACCAAACGGAAGTAACGTCATGACCAAGACAGCGACGCTCATAGGATGGCCGGCCAAAGATGGGCGTACCCCAATATGGCGTGGGTTTCATTTTTGGATCGTGTAAATCATTTATACGCACGTCTAGATATGGTAGGGCAAGATGGCCTGATGGTTAGCACAACTGTCTCATGCCAGAGGTCCCGGGTTCAAGTCCGTCCTCAGCCACCCCTAGCATTTTCGGGAAGAAAAGGGCCCTGTTATATTTCAGGCTCATTTTGATTACGACAGGCAAAAGATCCTTTCCGATGGGATTTACCTAGCAAAATTGTCCCTCTCTCCTTCTGGCACCATGGCTACGGCTGGGTGTGCAGCAAAAGCGAAAGCACGTCTAGGCACGTCAAAACACTGTCAAAGGTCAAACACCTGATCGAGACACATCGAGACACGTGTAAGGGTGTCTGAATGACTAAATGCTATTTTTCAGGTAAAAAGTCCTTTCCATTCATTTGCACCTAACAGAAAGCTAAATACGTCGTCTTTTGCACACCATCACGCTCCTTCCTTCCTACCCTCGATAGCCAGTGGAATGGCACACCTGTCTTGACTGTTTAATTAAATAAATGCAACTTGAACTCCAGTCAATAGCCTCAAATGGATTGCAGAGCTCTTAACAGGAACCTCCAATTCAATAACGTGTAAGTAATTTGAGTCAAGACACATTGCTGCCAACTACCCTATCATGTTTGTTAACTCGAGACACCAATACTATTTACATCCTTTTCACGGTCAGCTAAGGATCCAACCTAAAAAGTGTCAAATTTAAATGGGTGACCTAAGGAAATAATGAAAGTAAGACAGGGTTTGTACTCCATCATCCATCACAAGGCGTTGGTAGCAGGCGAGCCCAACCTTTTTCTGTAATACTAGAAACAACTTTTGTCTGAAACTGCGAATGGATACCTGCTCGTAGGAAAAGGGTGTTTTGTTCACGTAAACAAGTTAGTAGTCTTCATACATCGCAATATCGTTCAAGACATTCCTTTGAATGCCTTTGCCCACTTTCTTAAAATACATTTTTGATCTCAGACCAACAAATTCTGAAATGGTTTCCCACCTGCCTCATCCGTAAAGGTCCCAATACCTTCCGATTATGTTCGATCGTTATACAAAAAATGGTCCCTAGGGTCTGAACAAATGCTGGTGTCGAACAAATGCCACGAGGGTTTTATGTCTGCATAAATGTCTGGTGTTGCACCCTCTTACATAAGGCTAGCTCTAATTGACAATAGAAGAGACACCTGTCCCCGGATCGTTCCTTCATAAAATTAAAAGTGAAATTGGAACATTCATGCCTAGAGTGTTCCAATACAAAAAAACCGATGTGCACGGGTCTATCTAACATTATCTTAAGTTTGTGCAACTTAATGAGAACCGAGTTGGGACTCGGTATGTCAAAATAATCCAAGGAGGGTAAATTCATCAACTTTAATGCTTTGGCCTCATCAACAGTTAGTTTAAAACATGTTTCCTTACATTTCCATGTGTTTACCGTAAATATCTGATGCAAAATAATTTGCACATGTTCCTTTCAAACTCCATCTTAGCATCATCCTTCCCTTTTTCCGTATTGAAATCAATAAAAGGCTTAAGTCACGTCCATTTCGTAAACTTAGTCCCATGGTAATTTTAGTTAAAACCATTCCTTGCTTTAGGTAATAAGCTAGAGTTAAAACCATTCCTTGCTTTAGGTAATAAGCTAGATTCCTGTGATAGAAGTAATCCTTGCGTAGACCTAAATGAGGGACAAGTTTAAGAGATGAGGCGTTAGGGTGTAGCCAGGTACGCATTAAATGGTGACAACATGTCGTACGTTATTTCAATGTTTTCAGCAGCTAAGAAATAATCAGAAATAATCATGTATTGTTACAGGTCTACAAGTCGACCTGTAACAAATAACCAGTTATGCTATTTTCGGGTAAACTCAGCACATTTAAGGATGTCAACTCCTTTACAGTTAGCTTCTTACTGAATAGGATAATTGCTTAAACAATAGCCATATAAATTTAAAGCATTATAGTATGTGGTTTATTCAAGTCAAAGTCTGACAAAAGAGGATTATTCGCTTTGGCATACCGTTTTGGAATAATGGAAACCCCGCCCCTTTTTCCTTTACTAAATAAGTTGTATATTGTATGACATTGCTAGTAAGTAACTCCAATCTAGCCCTCACCATACGCGGAGCAGCTGTTATCAGGTTTCCCCGAAACAATTTGAAATTTTAATTATCGGACGGGAAGTAAAGGATAGGGAGTGTCGCCTGTAATAAATGGGGAGGGGTAGGTGGTTGCAGTAGGATAGCAAGATAAAAAAAAAGCATAACTAATGGCTATCGGAGGGAAAAATACCAACTCACTAGCATAAAATTTGAAACACATTTATTTTAAAAACATGAAACTCGCTTGGGATTTTACACAATACTATTGAAGAGATGCGTTCAATGCTTATACAGAGTTAACTTAGGCTTACGACGGAATTTCTCATAATAATAAATTACACAACTCAAATTTTTACATATCACTTGCCTGAATTCGAAGGAGGTTTTTCAAGTACAGGTTCACAACGATGATTCACAAATCGACAAACAATTTTGCAGTTCGAGTCCCTGTACGACAGACAGTTCGCTTGGAGTTGTAGTTGGTAAAATTCCACACCAGCGTTGCAACAAGCCTGGTTGTAAAAATGAAACGCATCCAGTTCAAGTTTTACGTCACGGCAACCTTCTGTCTGCCCTTGACGGGTCCACGCGAATGAGTGCGTGCGTGCAGTTCAGTGCGTTGAGTCTCTCTCTCTAGTTGTTGATGCCGCCCGGCGGTTTTTATATAAGCCAGCCGTATTTACATTAAAGAGTTTCACATAAAAAAAAATAAAACAGGAATTAATATTTACAATAAATAATTACACAAATCTACATAATAAAATTAAGCATGAGTACAAATTAAAAATGTTTCCATCGAAATCTTATTAGAAGTTAAGTGTTCCCACTGTGCACGAGTGGCATGCCCCGACGAGTCCCGGTGACGTCATAAATCATGACAAAATCCCCCCCTCTCAAACAAGGTGTGCTCCCGCACACCAGAAGTAAGGTAAGTTCGGGAAAAGAAAGGAACCGCCACGACAAATGACAAAACCGGAAAAAATGCTAAAAATCAAACCATTTAGCTTCCAGCAAAGGCCGAAACAAATTGCCAAAATGCCATAAAAAGTTTAAACATGCTGTGGAAACGAATTCAAGATCCTTAATTATTTATCCATAAGGAGCGTCCTTATACTTCATAAATAAACTTCTCACAAAACTTCTAAGTTCAAAACTTTTCATAAGAGAAGCTGGGTATCCTAAACCAACGAGGTTGATAAAACTGATTTTACAAAGTTCTAAAATTAAAACTTGTTTCCCAAAATCAGAAACTTAATTAAAAAGTTTAAGAAAAATAATTACTTTCAGGAATAATAAAAAAAAAATAATAGAGGTCGCGAAGGATTATCAACGAAAAAAAAATACACAATTCAAATTTACATATTTCAATAATAACAAACTTCACACAATATACCTAAGTAATATATGCCTTCAATTGAGATATATGGAAAGTACCTTTTAAGTCTTTGTTATTACTAACACTTCTTAACCTATAAGTTAACGGGTTAAGTACTTCAGTGATTTCATAAGGTCCGTCCCAAGACGAAGCTAATTTAGCTGAAAAATCCTTCTTTTTATCACTTAAATAATGCGTCTTTTTAAGTACAAGGGCTCCAACCTTAAACTCAAAATCTTTCCTCTCGACATCAACTCTAGCTTTCGTATCCTCAGATTGCTCACGTTGATTATCTTGAGCCACCTTGGTATATCTTGGTAAAATTAACAAAAATATCGGGAGAAAAATCACCTTCCAACTGACACTCCCCTAAGTTGGAATGAACTAGTTTCCCGGATTTATAATATTTCCAGAAGTGCTGCTTCTAACATATTGGCTTATATTAATTTTCTTACATTTATTAACATAATGTCCCTTGTCGTGACATCTCCAGCACTCAATGTTTTCTAACTTAGATTTAATTACATTTTCGGTTGAATTTTTCAAATCCTGCTCACCATTAGCATTCGAAATATGTTGCAACCTAAATTGTTGATCATCTCTTTTTGCTCGATCCATGTGACGTAAAGTCAATTCAGCGTCAGCTTTCAACTGATGAATTGAAAAATAAGTTTTGCAGCATAACATGGCAGTTAACTTTGGTATCATGTTACATTTTGCAATTAGCACTAATTCGGTTTCAGAAATTCTTTGCGAAAGCTGTGAATTCCAAATTATCAAGTCGTGTATAAAGTTACTTGGACTTTCATTATATTTCATTTTTCGATTATAAATCCTATCCTTCAATTCATCTTGTGCTGACAAACACATAAAACTGTCACAAAAGTGGTTTTCAAATTCTTCCCACGTTATGGCAGTACACGTAAATTGTATCCAATCCAACGCTTCCCCTTCTACGTAATTAGGAACCCAATGAGATATAAATTCGCTTTCTCAAATTCGCCTTCCCAACATTAAGATTTTAATTTGAATAAAAATTCCGTCGGCGAAACACCACTACTTAGCCCATTGAAAGAAGGAACACTTACTTTCGGATAAGATGACGATGGATTCCCCAAGGTGTTTCTTCGCTCAAGTTCAGTGAAGTAATTAACTGTGGCACGTGACATGCTGACTCGTGTGGTTGACATTGAGATATCGCCAACTCCATTTGGTGCCAAAAGGGGAGGGTCGCTTGAAGTACTCATGTTGAGAAAGAAAAAAAACTGGATTAAAATACAATTCTTAACATACCGGCACTATGAGGATAAAATACATACAATTATATAAAACTAGAAAAGCAACTATTGAAATGAGCCGAAAGAAATTGGTAGCTAACAATTTATCCAACGAGGTTTACCTGACTAGACAATTTACGGCGCTCATTGGAGCCATTGCGCAAGAATATTTTCAAAATAGAAGAGTTGACTTAGTGTCGAGAATAATACAACAATTGCTAATCCAAAATTCACTCTACTCCTCATAAACAAAATACATACAAATCTAGTTTTTACACTAAAATTCCACTTGAGAGAGAAAAAAAAATTCTTAAAATTTATCCCAATTTCCTTTGAAAAAATAGGGGGGAATGAAAAATTTCCAAATTTTTCTTGACGAAAACTTTCTCCAATATTAGATCTAACCAATTCACAAATATTCCTCCCAGAAAATTGCTCCATAAAAGTCTAGTAACGTTTTAAAACTAAGATTACGCACAAAATACGTCATGGGTATAAAAAATGTTTGACGTAAAACCAAAGATTTTTCCTGTTACTAAAATTAAAACTAAGAATCTTTACACTTACTACAACACTTACAACACTAACGTTTCTACACAACAGAGTAGAAACTAATTTAGGGTTCAAATTAAAAATTGTAAAACACATGTGAACGTCGAATTCCAAATTTTACACAAAACGGAGTTTTCATAAAAAAAATACAAGCTAGTGAGAGGTATCGAGTTACAAAAAATCTTGCTCGGACAGAGTTCCCATTTTGTTATTTTCGCCGGACAGTGCTTTTATCTTGTTATTCTTGCCCGGACAGAGTTCCCATTTTGTTATTCTCTCCGGACAGTGCCCCCATTTTGTTATCAGGTTTCCCCGAAACAATTTGAAATTTTAATTATCGGACGGGAAGTAAAGGATTGGGAGTGTCGCCTGTAATCAATGGGGAGGCGTAGGTGGTTGCAGTAGGATAGCAAGATAAAAAAAACTATTATAACTAATGACTATCGGAGGGAAAAATACCAACTCACTAGCGTAAAATTTGAAACACATTTATTTTAAAAACATGAAACTCGCTTGGGATTTTACACAATACTATTGAAGAAATGCGTTCAACGCTTATACAGAGTTAACTTAGGCTTACGACGGAATTTCTCATAATAATAAATTACACAACTCAAATTTTTACATATCACTTGCCTGAATTCGAAGGAGGTTTTTCAAGTACAGGTTCACAACGATGATTCACAAATCGACAAACAATTTTGCAGTTCGAGTCCCTGTACGACAGACAGTTCGCTTGGAGTTGTAGTTGGTAAAATTCCACACCAGCGTTGCAACAAGCCTGGTTGTAAAAATGAAACGCATCCAGTTCAAGTTTTAGGTCACGGCAACCTTCCGTCTGCCCTTGACGGGTCCACGCGATTGAGTGCGTGCGTGCAGTTCAGTGCGTTGAGTCTCTCTCTCTAGTTGTTGATGCCGCCGGCGGTTTTTATATAAGCCAGCCATATTTAAAGAGTTTCACATAAAAAAAATAAAACAGGAAGTAATATTTACAATTAATAATTACACAAATCTACATAATAAAATTAAGCACGAGTACAAATTAAAAATATTTCCATCGAAATCTTATTAGAAGTTAAGTGTTCCCACTGTGCACGAGTGGCATGCCCCGACGAGTCCCGGTGACGTCATAAATCATGACACAGCTTCCCAACTTAATCCAGGCAACGTGTAAAAATGGCAGGGGTCCAAACGATACTGATTCATACAAATGGTCCTAAAATATTCAAAGCAATCAGCTAGCAAGCAACAGCCACTAAATGTAGAAATCATTATAGGAACCTAGTGTAGTGCAATCAGTATCTTCCTAAATGACATGGGCGTATGAATATTCCTCATCCGTAATGTGACTGTTAGTTAAATGTGAATAAAAAGCATCTTTGGGTGAAAGCTACGTTCATACTACTAAAATTGGTCATATAATCGTATGTATAAAAGCCTTTCCTTTTCCACAATTGATGAGTGGTGGAAAAAACGTGTTTTAAATTAGAAACTCGTTTATAGTGTCTACCAAATTACCCAGAGACGACGACAAACATAGCTGTGAAATGCTCAGCGTTTTGTGGTGTGAGAAATCTTTGTGTTACTGAAATACTTTAAACCTCTGACGATTAAATGGACACCATTCTGCAAAAATGTGTCAAGCCACATAAATATATTGTTGACATAACGAGCGTTAATGTTCTTTATTCATTAAAAAATACAGAATTGTAGTAGCATTACTGTTCTTCTATATAAAAGCAAACAGTAATTCTCCTACAACACTGCATAATTTTTCAAGTTCTGCATTAAAATTGGAAACTCATGTTTAAACTGATAACTAAAATTGAACTTGGTGTGGGCCGCTCCTCTGTGGTGCCCAGTAAGGTGACAATGGTCTCGCACCTTAACGTTGAAGGGGTTGTTTACCAATGGTTTATCACAAATATGACAATGCGTAGCCGCAGTAAAGCTTCTGATATCTTCCTCACTGAGTAACATTTGTACAAGTTCGTACTTAATGATGTCATATTCGTTTTCCGTGGATTTGAAAAATACATCCATATAATCCTCTCCCCTGTATACACGTTTTGAATGAACCTTACCATTAGGACCAATGACAATATATGCAAACCCACAAGGAATGTGATATTGTGTTTTAAGAGTAAATGAACACGATGGGTTGGGCTGGCAAGTGTTTACGGGTGTTATTTAAAAATCTGCATACATGATGTAGGGATGATGTAACTATCTATTATAGCACACAAATTCCATGAATGGTATTTTGGGCATAACTGTACGTTGCGCTTTGTAAGAATTGCAAACAGTCAGGTGTTCGTTTGAGTCATCATGACGAAACGGAGAAAGGCAGATGAGCAAAAGTGTCTTGTGTTTTCAGTACGAGTCAAACGATTAAAGTCCCTGATATAGCAGTAATGCTGCCCCTGTAGCATGAGTAGCTTCAGGACAATTCACTCGAATACTAAGATGAAGGAAGAAAATATTGTTATCTTCATACCCGTATAGGAAAATGACTAGGTTATTTTGTGCTTCAAACCTGGAAAAACAGATCCCAGTTAAATTCGGAGTGTTTTCATACCGTGCATAATGTTCGACCCTGCTAGGGTTATGAGGAGCTGGATATCGAGTTCGGCCAAAACGGAATAAACGAAGCACTTGTTATCGAAACATTTCATGTCAACCACTGCGCGTTTGTCTGCTAGATATTTGTCCAATAAAACGGTTCCACACCCAACAGCGTGAGGAGTATACACGCCCACGTGGCTATCGCAACGTAGACAATTATTTTTGACACCAACCACCCAGAGCAGTACTGATAAAAAAAAATGTCCAACAGATAAAAAATGATAAAAAATGTCCAACTGATAAACAGTACTGATAAAAAATGTCCAACTGATGGAAGATTTAGCAATGGCTGCATTAATTGCATGTTGTATATCATCCGGAGTAAGGGCAGTTGACACCACGCTGCACAGGTTGGTACGTTACGTTACATGGTTAAGACCTCCCCTTCAGACCCTGATTTTCCAACAACATGGTGACGCGCAACAAAAACTTGAACTGTGTATGTCGGCCTTGTAAGACGATGAATAACTGGTCTAGGTAATAACTAAAGGAATTAAAATATTCCTCAAAATCGAAAGTAGATGAGGGCTAGTCGTAAACGTAACGTTGAAAGAAATTGTTGAAGACGGAGCAGAGGATCAGACATGCAAAGGCCCAACATCATCTTGCAAAACCATAGAGTGGTGGAGCGCATTATGTTTCACGAATGAGGCTTCCATCTTGAAGGTGCCTACAGGTGGTGCAGGTGACGAGATGACGTTGACGGTGACATCGTAGGTTGATACCCGTGGTAAATGAATCGCCACAGGTAGCACAAATAAAGGATCTGGCAATGTGGTGTCGTCCTATATGCCTGAACAGATATAGCATAGCCTACGTCTTTCCGCAGGCTGAACATCGATGATCCATTTTCTAGAAAATAAAAGACAAAAATGAAGAGCAGTCCAATTATGACTAGTACTTATAGGCAAAGCAACCCGAATGAACCAACATTAAAAAAAAAAATACATCCAAACAACACCTAGCAGTTTCACAATTTAATTTATTGGCACAGAGCCTTTACACATTTGTATACAAACTTATCCGGGTTTGTCCCAGCTTTAAGAGCAGTAACAATGGCATTGGTAGAGTGCCCCCAATGTGGAGAATTTCTACCTGTGCTATCCACTTTAAACACTCTTCTTTTTAATTGGTGCGACTTAATTAACCTTGAGCAGTTTCTCGCCTCTTGAACTCGTGTCTTTATAGGCCTACACCAGCCGCATGGTGATTATTTATGTACTCTTGTAACAAGGTTGTTGCTGCAATGAGCGTTGTACTAATTGCAGTTAACTGCCTATTTACTTGCTGTCTGTTGCCAAACAATAAGTGTCAATATGTAATAATTGTTGTAAGCGCTCAGCTACTGTGAGCACTCCTCACACCCTTCTCTTTCTCTCACTTTTTTTTCTTCTCTAATGTTCGGACATGTTAGTCATGCTGGTGTGCATGCTCAACCATTTTTAATGTTTTGTTACGCCATTTTGATGGACGTTTAAACTTTCTTGACTCCTGGCCAACTTATGTGTCCTGTCCTCTCCGAACGCATGAGTTACTATGCGATACTCTTTAAGGTTATATTACTAAATGCTGTTAGCATGAGTTTATAAATTCAATGGTCGACTCACGATTGCAAAATTAATTGAATTTACTTCTTCACTCCAGCATTAATTACAAATATGAATTTTTACAAACAGACATCGAACAACGAATTTGTCCTACAAGTCGGCAAAGAGCGTGTCCGCCGCTTGTAGCCACCTTTTGCGAGTCTCTTCCAACGGTGCCAAAAACCTTCTATTATAGTCTGTTTTCGCGCCACTCAATCCGTTACAATTGTACACAAGAATGGAACACCAGTTCTTATGGTAACCGTGTTGCTTTCTTTGACGTTCGATGGCTTGGCCTATGTTTCCAAGTTCGTTCCTTCTAGAATGCGGTAATTACCCTGAATTGCAGGTAATTGGATAATGACAGTCATTAGTCGTTCGAATGGAATGCTACCGCCTACCTTACACCTCCAACCCTAGATTGAGAATTGTAGCAAACAAATCTTGGTAAGCCGCAGTATCACTAGTGATTTTAATCACCCAGAATAGCACAAAGAAGGCTTCCGACCACACACATTTGGAAACACTAGCACGTCACCACAGCTTTCCTTCCTGCGCACACACAGCCATCGAGCACCACAACACATTCACAATTTGCACCACACTTCACCGACATCACATAGCACCACTTCACCAACTCAACACAACACCACAGCAACAGGGCCAGCACATCACCACACTGCCCCACTGACAACACCCTGTGTTGCACCCAAAAACACACCTCTTCCCCACTGACAACACCCTGTGTTGCACCCAAAAACACACCTCTTCTTCCTCTATCGCATTCTTTAACAAGCAATCCATCCACTTATACTTTCCGCACACCATAAGAAAGCTTGCATTAGACTTTCTTTTCGCTCCATCACAACTCAAACCGATCTCAACACACCACTGCACCACACAAAAAACCCACCAAACAAACCAACCTCCAGTTTAGCTCAACAGTTACTCAGTTCACCACCGGAGAACAAATACCCAAGCAAGGCAGACCCCCCTTGCACACTCAGCAATAGGGCGTTGCAGACTGAGCTGCCTTTCCCACCAAAATACAAAGAATACACAAACACATCAAGACACTTCCTCAAATCCCTCATGTGATTAGCAGATTGAGAGACAATGCTCAACCTCAAACCTGCCCCTTTAACATCCCCTTCAACTTCCAATTTTCCCAACTTGTAAACACCACCGACTGGCTTGCCAGGACCATTGTTTCGTTCCTTTCCCCATCCAACGTGACAATCAGCTGAATTGCCAGACTTCCCTTTCCCCCAGAAAATTTCCTTTCTACCAACTCCTTTTCTACCTACACTCCGAAACAAACAACCGCCCTGCCCATAACACACTAGCTTCCATTTTCAACAAGTAATGTAATCCCACCGTCACCACACCAAATCTGCCACTTGCTTTTTTAGCTACATCTTTAACATGACACACATCACAACCAGCATTTTTATCTGCACCCACAAAACTCGTGTCTTTAATTACCCTAGCATGTTGCTTTTCACCTTTTCCCATTTTATTGGCCTTCATATCAAATACCTTGACACTAGATTCTAGCATTCCAGTCTTTGCAACATCTTTGCTAGCAACAATATTATCTAACGATCCCACCTCTTGGTCTTCGAGCATAAATAAACTATGAAGTACATTGCTCTCAATGAATGTATCAATTGACTGCTCGTCACCTTTACTACTTTCGTTACAACTTTGCAAACACTTTGTAATTACCTTTCCCGCCTTTTGGCTTTCTTTCACATTCTTTTACAACATCCCATTCGATCCCTTGCTTAAAGAAAATCGTAACTTTCATTTAGTTTACATCCATTCCCCTTTTCCAGCTCCCCTTGCATTAAAGGCGCTCTCCCTCCTGCCTGATTATCTGCTTGCGACTGTGCCTGTGCATTGTTAGCCGAAGCTTGCTCCTTGTTGCCCGGGACATCGTTCCCAACACTAGCATCCATCCCATTGTTTGCTTTCCCGCCAACATGCAAATTACCAGTACTACACAAGTTCCCACCATATTGCACAATATCACCACTACCTTGGTACCCAATAAAATATTCCTCTCCCGAAATATCTCCCAATCCTTGGTACCCAATAAAATATCGCTTTTCCACAAGCCTATCCATAAAGGTACTCCCCACTCTATAAGTTTCCTCCCTTTTGCACCTTATTTCCTGAATCCGTCTTTTAATTTCTTCCGTCTGTAGCCTCACAATTTCAGCATCTTGTTCTAACTTTTCTTTTTCCCAAGCTTCTCTTTTTTTTTTTAAATGACTCATCTAACCATTCCTGCTCTAATTCAAGCTCCCTCTCAAACTGTTCTCTTCTTAAATCTAGCTCCCTCTTTAACTGGAGTATTCGCGCATCCTGCTCTAATTTAGCTTCTCTAGCATACTTTTCTTCCCTAATTTGCAATTTCTTACTTTCTAACTCCCTTTCTTCCCTTCTTTCCCACTCTTTCACTTTCCTTTCTTCTTTTTCCCTTAACTCCCTCTCTTTTCGTTCTTCTTTTTCCCTTAACTCCCTCTCTTTTTGTTCTTCTACAACCATTTTATCTTCACAACCATCTCAATTGCTGCCTCAAGATCAACCCGCAAAAGTGAACCTGGCCTCAACCCATCTTTAAACAACCCCCGAATGTCAGATTTGCGTTTAGGCGCAACCAAATCCAATTCTCCGCACGCAGCCTTTAAATCAGCAACCGTCCTCCCCTCTAATAAATCCATGTTTAACTACTGTAAACACTTTGACTGTATCAAACAAATTATCAAACATCAATACACCAAAAAAATACCAACACGCAACTGTACCGGAATAAACAACCCTTTCAATTCAATAAACAACCCTTACTACCAGAGTGTGAAAAAAAAGTCTGCCTTACCCCTGTTGCCGTGTTGCAATAAAACACCAAATTGACTCCCTCACATCAGCCTTGACGACGATTCTCTGCCGCTGCAAAAACATCCAACCACGATCTGCCTCTTCCTTGTCTCCGGATTCGGCCAAATCTTCCACGACACTTGACTTTATGCTGCTTCCTACCGGATCGCTCGTCTTCGTGCCTGGATGCCTCGGTTCTTTGTGCCCAACTTTAGTAATCCTCTCAGTTCAGCCTTCAACTTGCGTTTCATCCTTCCAGACGAGCACCACACTCACTGGAGAAATCTTCGTGCTTCTCTACTCTTGACTCCCTTCTCGAAGTTGTTCATCTACTCCTGTCGCAAACTTCTCAAAGTTGGAAGGCATGAGGAAAAAACTTTGGGTTTGGAGAGCCTGGTTAGTCGCCACCGCTTGCCACCATTATAAATTCAATGGTCGTCCAAAAAAAATTCTTACTTCTAGAGGACTTGGTTCGTGACCACCGCTGCCGCCATTATAAATTCAATGGTGCCAAATTTCTACTTTCGAGGACTTGGTTCGTGACCACCGCTGCCGCCATTATAAATTCAATGGTCGACTCTCGATTGCGAAATTAACTGAATTTACTTCTTTACTCCAGCATTAATTACAAATATAAATTTTTACAACCATACATCGAACAACGAATTTGTCGTACAAGCCGGCAAAGAGTCGCAAAGACAAACCTTTTGCGAGTCTCTTCTAACGGCGCGAAAAACCTTCTATTATAGTCTGTTTTCGCGCCACTCAATCCGTTACAATTGTACACAAGAATGGAACACCAGTTCTTACGGTAAACCTGTTGCTTTCTTTGACGTTCGATGGCTTGGCCAATGTTTCCAAGTTCCTTCCTTCTAGAATGCGGTAATTACCCTGAATTGCAGGTAATTGGATAATGACAGTCATTAGTCATTCGAATGGAATGCTACCGCCAACCTTACAAGTATACAAGTCTTTTGGACTTTTGCCCATTTCCAACCGTAGAGAGATAGTGTTTGGGAGAGGTATATGTCATGTAATGGAACCACACAATGTGCCCAAGATTCGATCCCTCAACATATAACCCTGGACTAAAGTTTGGTTGACGTCTTTCCATTTCCGTACTACATGAACGAACAGACCTCAAAGTGTAAGGCCTGGAAATGTCAGTGTAGGTCGTAGGTATCTGTAGTTCGCCCCTGCTGAATAACACCCACTAGTTCATACTTACAGGATTAGGGCGAAGTATGGGGATCGGGCACAAGCTTGGCTACCTGGAACATTTAACATGATGGTAGCAGCAGACGAAAAACATTCCCGACCGCAGCAAGTACTAGAAAACGTTCCTCGTGGTAGGAGGAAATATCAATCAACCCCAAACGGTAGAAGATCCGCCCACAAGAGCTTCTGAAAGTCATATCAAGACACCCCCAAGTCGCCCCCAAGTTGTTTCATTGTTGTTGTATTGTTGTTGTTGCATGAAGGCGCCAAGCGTAAGCATGCGTCTTTATCTGAAGCAAAAGTTTTATAGACTACAACGAGTAGCTGGATAAAATACTTGCATGTAACAAACACGGCTGCAAATCTGTTGGACAATCGGGCATTATGTCCCGACAACGTAGGTCAACGGTTTTGGTTCGTCGGACGACTCTTTCTAGGAAAAAATTGCTACCAAAGATCGTTGATAATGTGTTGGCTAGCTAACTAGCTAGCTAGCGACTGGTGGTCCGAAAGTCATGTTAATTTCCATAGACTTTAAGAAGCCGATTGTGAACGACTCAGAAGACCTTTTGAAATGAAAGTTGCTGTGAGCATTGGGTGACATTAATTCTACATACATTGACATTGAAGACCACCTGCAGGAAGCTTGTAGCTTTTGATGCTGTGGAAGTGGGTAGGGTTCATCAGTTCTTGTACACAAACTGAGGGGTGATGGTCGGTAAGAAGGTATCTAGTTTGATTTTGAAGAGATTGGTGTTTGGTGCGGTGACAATGTCCCTTGGTAGACGGTTCCAGGCGCTGCATATCCGGAAAGAAAGAGAGAGTTCACGGTTTTTGGAGGTACAGCGGCGTTGAAAGATGTTGAGTCCATTGTTTCTAGTTTGTGGGTTGTTATTGAGGACAAATAGGGGTTATTTGTGTTTGAGGGAGAGTGCAGGTGGTTGTAGGTAAAGATGAGATCGCCTCGGATTCTGCAGTATTCGAGGGTGGGGAGTCGGAGAGGTTTCAGGCGTTCAGTGTAGAAGACGTGACAGATAGAATGGACTTGTTTTGTAGCTCTTCTCTGGAGTCTCTCCAGTTTGTCGTGGTCAGATTCAAATCTGATCCACCAAGTAGAATTAGCGTACTCAAGGATGCTGCGAACAAGGGAGCGGTAGAGAAAAAAGAATGTACGTTCGTCAAGAACAGAGAAGGAGTTTCTGATGATGGCATGCATCCGATAGCCTCGTCTGGTAATGAGATCAATGTGTTGAGAGAAGGTGAGTTTTTGATCGATGAGTACACCAAGGTCTTTCTGGAAGTCTGTGTGTTTAATTGAGGGTCCATCGTCTTGTAGGGTATACTGGTGTAAGGTGGTGGGATGGCCGAAGCTAAGGACAGCACACTTTGTTTCGTTGAGGTCCATGTTCATTGCCTGGACTCATTGAGTGATTTACAGTGATATTATTGGTCATTCTGAAACCTCGGCAGAAACGAAGCGTGCTTTACTGTCAAATTTTACTAAAATATACGAAACAACACTCCAAGTAAAGTACAAGTATTTGTTTGTACTTTTGAAAGATGTTTTTAGCCAATTAACATGTTTTGGAAAAAAAAACCTATTAAAGTCTATGGAAGTTATAACTTACATAGACCTTAACAGTTTTCTTCAAAGCTTATTGAATGGCTGAAATGCTGATGATAAAATCTGTAGAATTTCTGCAGTCTGTTGTTCAGTTAGCAAGCTGAAAGTAAAATCTGCAGAATTTCTGCAGAGTATTGCAAGAAATGTGAAGATATGTCACTTCTTAAATTATGAACGTATTTTGATGGGACAAAAGAGGGTTGTGTGTGTCAACTGACTGTTTAAAGTTATGTTAACAGTTGCATTACTTTAGCGGCCATCCACAAAATACAAAACCTAGACTCATTATATTACGCGTAGTGATTGAAACATACCTAACACTGAATAATAACTGCCACAATTGTTAAGTAACTTTGCTATAATAGAAAGGTACCGTAAATCCTCTATTTGTGGTCTGGTCCTCAATTATAGCTGGTTTCTAATTGTGGCCTGGTGATTTCGCAATCATGAATCAGTTGTAGCCGGGTCTCTAGTTGTAGCCTGGTCAAAATGACTTGATTTTGAAAAAAATCTATAAATGAACACGTCCATCACATACCGTATCCAAATTTAAGAGTAATGGTAAAAGCATTCATGTGAACATGTGATAGGCTAATATTTACCGTTTTTAATGTCAGCTACATGTTCCGTATGTATTTATACCATAAATTTCCTTTCTAAATTTTCTAGTACCTGTAGCTGGTCTTTAGTTGTAGCAGGGTCTCTAAATTGTAACGGCTTGATTTTTAACCAGTAGCCCGGGCCACAAATAGAGGACATTACCAGGAATCAGGTCTCTCGGACCAAGAGCAAGCGCTTGGCCTTCAACCCAGTTAGGCCTAACCCTCCACTGCTAAAATAAAGAAAACGTTTCAAAATGATGTGGAACCAGCTACATTTGTTCTATCAAGACCTTTTTTTTTCATTCGTAAAGCTGGATGTATCATCTCTCACATGCCAAGAACATTTTTTGAAAAAATGCTTCCTTATTTAAAAAAAAAATTCATTTTGTTTGCATTGCATCGAAAATCCATGCTATTTTCACCCAAACCACTAAACATGCTGGAACCACACAGGGGTCGTTCTATCCCAGGAATCTTCTCAGTTTTTTTTTTCATCTTTTTTTTGACGAATTTGTCATTTTTGTCTTACAGCTCTATTTGGCCCAGTCACATAAATAAAAAGGAAGTTCTTCCATTGGCCGAAATTATTTTTTAGCTTGTCTTCATTTTCCCTAATGGTATGATTGCCTTAGGCAAACAAGTAAAAACAATATTTGGAAGTAACAATTTGTTTGCTGTTTTTGTGACAATCTTAAAGACAATCTTAAAAATGACAACAAAAAAATCAAATCTTGTGGCCATCACAAGACTGAAAAAGTTTAAACAAAGTTTAACCAAAGTTTAAACAAAGTTTAAAGTTTAATGATAGCTTAAAAAAAAAACAAGCAACGGGAATTAAACCTTTGACCACGCAGTCCGCAGTTGACGACTTTACCACTGAGCCACACTGCCATATAGGAAAGAAAAGCTTCCCATCTCTAATAATGCTATCCTCTGTAGGCGGGAAACACGAATTGTCGAGTTGTACGGATATAAAGAGCAGTTTCCGTTAATAAGGGAAGAATATTTATTTAAACGTGCACAAATACTTAAGGTGTTACTTTGGAAAGATGGCTTGGTCAGGAATTGTGTTTTCTCCATCGAAATTAGGCATAATTAATCACTATGAAGAGAGCAACAACTTCCCTCGACCAACGGCCGTCGCCTGCCTTCAGGCCAACTGATATTCATAATAATCTAACAGCTTTTTTTCGAAAGGCTTACAATGTCTTGATATTGTTAGCTTACTATCATGGCTGAATACACAAGCAACATTTCTGTACTGTTAAAAAAATAATATTAAAGAAAAATGAGTGACAAAGTAACTGGCACTTAGATGTGCCATGCTACAGAAAAGTGGTTGCAAATTGAAGCGCTGCTCACTGGTTAAAGGGACGGTACCGCTTCTTCACACATGCGAAATTGCGTAACAATATAGGCCCGCGAGCCGAACGTGCGGATTGATACCGTGTCGTAATATCCGCTGCCTGGAAGATGCGTACGTCAAGCGTGATACAGCGTGTTCGCGCCAAGGCTAACTGAGGTAGTAGCAGCTAACGCAGCTTCAATCCCAGTTTGCCTTGGCTCGCGCATTGATAGCGAAAACGTAAACAAACCAGTGCGGTAGAAATCTCCCACGTTGCAACGCTAATAATATTGCAAAAAAACCATTCCAGTTTCTCTCGCGTGTTTCTGTTGAGATACTTCCAGTATACTTTTGTGTAAAGTTACTAAGACCATCCTAGGCAGGTTTAAATTTTTTTTTTGAGGAGCTGCATCAAACTCGTTTGCGTAAAAAAAAATTACTGTCACTGTCATCATGAAATCCCTGTTGTGTAATTATATCATTTTATCCGTTCCTGCTCTCCTCCCCAACCAAAGAAGTCCTCCCTACTCCCCTCCCAAAAACGTGTGGTATAACAACAAAAATGGACACTTTTGGAAACGAGTGGGAGTGGACGTATAAAGTAAATAAGCAACGGGGAAGGGTTTTTGTGTGTGTGTAGGGGGG
>JAHWFP010222137.1:66892-89792 GCA_023313725.1 Lithobius niger | reverse complement strand
GGGGGGGGGGGGGGGGGCTTGAAACAATTTTTTTCAGGAGTTGATGCTATTTTTGTTTACATTAAAAAGTACTGTCAGTGTCATCATCATAAGGTCTTTCATTCAAGTACTGGACTCACCAAGGTAAACAAATGCCAATTTCACTGAACTAAAATAAAATCAGTTTTTTTGCATAAAAAAAATACTATCAATCTAAATATGTAGTTCATCTTGTGCCTTATCCCCTCTGGCCTCCACGGAAACCGAAGAGTCCTCCGTCAAAAAAAGTGGATTATAAAAACTGAAAAATTGAAACTTTTTAAAATATGGAAGAAAGTGGTTCAAAAAATTTACCGCAGTGGGGTATTTTTTTACAGGGAGGGGACGGGAGTCACCCCTAGAAACGACTACGGCGTATCGTTCAATTATATAAAAAAAATTGGCATAATAAAAAGTTTTCTTTCCGTAACACTGAACGAAAAACGGTCGGTGGAAGAATTTTTTCACAAACAATGAACGCAGGTTTATGGATTTAAATAAGCAATATATTTGAAGTAACAAGACATGCTTCCTCCTCCCGCCACCTTTCATTTCATACGTGCAACCAAAAGTTAATAAAACCAGACACACAAAAGTGTGACTCTTCGCTCACGGCCCATACTGTTGGGACGCGGTGCATTCTTTCGTTCTCACAGCCTCAGTCGTTGGCGACACGTAGCGGCAGGTTTAAGCAATCGCCGTTGATTCCGATTGTCTCTACAGTGCTTGCGCCACACCCTACTCAACAAACAGTAGTGTGCACCATGCAGATAGTTCATCTGGACAATGTGGTGTGTGTGCATGACCGCTTGCGTAAATGTGCACCCTGCAGGCACCCTTTGTGACGGCATTGGTTTTATCCCCCTTTCGTTTTCCCTGTGGGAACATTGACGTTGGATTTACAACGCAAATTCATGATTCACGGAAATATAATATATACTTAGAATCATTTCTAGAATCATATATTCTTAGAATCATTGACGCCGATTGCCTATTACGATGATTACTATGTCTCCGTGTGAATGCTAAGCGCCATTCCCACATCTGACGAACAAGCCTGCTTGTTTTGACTCCGACTACGCCCACTACGTTGAATTTCACTGGAATGTCGTAAGGTACGTATTTACCAAAATATAATGATCTTCGCTGGCTACCTTTTTATGATTAAATTTCTACATTTTTGTTATTTTAAAGACTGTGGGGAAAAAACCGAAAAAAGACAAATCGGGTCCATTGTTATTGTCAGGTTGTAGTTATTATAGCAGGGTTCCCAACAATCTGGAAAACATGGAAAACTCGAGGAGAACTCAGGGAATTCACTGATTTTTTACAAACAACCTGAAAAACTCGGGGAAAAAATTAAGATTTTAAATAATGTATTTCCCATCTAAAAGCTTCAGCATTTTTAACACAAAACTGGTAAAATGTGTGAAAAAAATTCCTTTCTAAAATTACGGTAAATAGCCTGGGAAATTACTACATTTACTTTGGAAAACTTGGAAAACTCAGGGAAATTGATTTCAGTGTTTTGGTGGTAACCCTGTATAGGTAAGGTCATTTACCTTGGCTCGAATTTCCACACGCAGGTTTCTAACTATCACTAGAAAATGTCAAATTTTACGTGTGGTTTATTTCTCCCATTTTTCCCCCGCACCTATTTTCTTCTGGCCTCTTTCTGAGAATTGTTATTTTTGTTTGTTTGTTTGCTAGAGATTCGCTATAACCTTTTATTCATGCCTGGCACACAATGTATTTAATACGGTTAGGAAGTAGGACTGACTGTTAGTTGCAGCAGATGTACTATAGCAGACGTCAGTCAAACTTGACAAGTTTTCAATTTATTGTGTCACCATAGCTATAGGCTCAAGCTTTTTTCTTCTTAGATATGCTGCTAACACTATTATTTATTTATTGTATGACTATTCAGTGCACTGTATAAGGTTAGGCTTTAGCTTTTGGGGTTTATTGGTTGCAGGTAATGTCCATTTTCCTACTAATTACTTTCTAGACGAAAATGTAATTTTTAATTCCCCCCCCCCTCCCCCAAAAGTTTTTTAAAATTTCTGTTTGCTGGAACCGGATCACAAAAAAGATCAGATTCATACTTGAAAAGAAAATTCATGGGGGAGTGGGGGGGGGAGGGAGAAGTCTTTTACGTAATTCGCTGGCAGAAATGAAAACGAATTACAATTTTTTCCCACTTACGGTAAATCACCTACCAGAAAAATGTCAATTTCTTGTTTTGTGTTTATACACACCCAAGAGTTAAAAGGTTCTTAATGCTAGAATTAAACCCACCACCAGTTAGCTATGTGGTGGTAGTATGGTAACGGGCCTAATGCCTACCATAGAATACAGGCTAAGTAAAATTAAAATATGAAAGTCTAATAGTTTAAAAGTTAAATGAAAACTAGACTATTGCTACTCGCGCTAACTTCAAATTTTCATTTAGCATTCAAAGTATTATTCGGTGCGATGTTAAAACTTAGCTAATAGGATTAATCTTGGCTGCCTTTCCCTGGTTGAATGATATCACTATTTTCAAAGGCCGACCCTTTTGGAAATTTGCTGACTCTCTTATTGTAATGTTCTATTCCAGTGACCATTTGACCAGAATAAACATTATTATCTAGGATGGCATAAGGGCAAACAATTGTATAAAACACTAATCAAGTATAAAATAGGTAGGCTAAATAATAAGCAAACATCCAATTATACTCGGCCTTTAATCGACACTCCAGTGTACACAATATTGACCCCACAATGTGGCCAACTAAATCAATGACATATTGTTATGATTTGATTGTATCGATGACAATTATCGGCAATGAGTTGAACGAATGGCATTACGGATTAAGTCGAGCGGTAAACCTAATCATTATGATATTCTCTATATTAATTAAAGGAATCATTGGGTTAATTTAGTAGCGTACGGATTGGTACTAGTTAAACATAAACAATCTTAGCTATTGCTAATGAATCAGAATACTTAGCTCTATAATAGAAGGTGGAGTGCGGCCATGGGCCCACGGCTTGGCTAGGCGGCGAAGCCTCGTCGCTAACCCGGCCTGGCATACTTCTGGATTGCGACCTTCGGAATTTGACTGGCGTGAACTAGTTAACAACTGTTGAGCGGCTGGTGATCGGATGATATCACACATTCCAAGGTTCGGTGTAAATATTAAATATGGCGTTATCGGCCACGATCGATTCATTGTAGTATTGATTTATTATCGAAATGCTAAATATAGTAACATTTGGACAGCTTGGGCCCTTATCGCCTGTCACGAAGTTTACCACTGTGGTACCCGGGGGTGGTAAACACGTGCTCTAGTGTGCAGTATTCTGTTTGGTGGTGTTTTAGGCGGTAGCGAGTGTGTCACGATGCATAGGAGGGCAGAGTGTGGTTCGGTATGGTACGGCCTCTTGTACAAGACGTTTACGGGCTTGAATACTGCACGAGCGTGCATCCAACACGCCAGAGGTCCTTGGATCAGGTGGAACCGGTAACTATGGTGAGTCATGAACTGTTTGGATTTGCGTATGGATTGAAAACAGTATTTGTCTCTCCCAACTTTTGGTTTATTTCGATCCAACAAGACAGAATTGGTAAAAAGTACAACGGACTTCGGTACTCATACGGCAGAAGATGATGTTTGCCTCTGCGTTGTCAGCTCCTGGGTTGGGAAAGCTTTCTCTGGGCTATCGTCTCGGTATCATTCATGCAGGAGTTGTAAGGGTTAGTTGCCATCACCGACCTAATCGTTGAAACTCCTTGCAAACGGAAATAATCATAATCCGGTCGTAGGCTATGCTTAAAACGTATCAGGTGTTAAATGAATAGGCATCCTTGGCTAAGTTCAAGAGCATAAACTGTGCTGGTAATCCCTTGCCTAATCCATGGAATAAAAATGGCGGATGGCATCCATGTTTGTTTCTTCCTTCTACTTAGGTGGGCAGAAGTCAATGGTAGAGTAACGATGGGAGTAAAACGTCCAGCCGTTACGACTGCTAATTCGGAAAAAAAAAGTAAACAAAAACGAATCCAACAGTTAGGAGCGACAACGCAAGTGCAACAATATCTCCGCCCATGTGGCATTAAGAAAGTTTAAGTTCTAACAATATAGATGGCGAGTATTGTTGGGCTTACAGCTTATATGGGCTGGGGTTTAACAATAAACGTAGTGAAATTATAATACAAGGATTATTGCAACAACAGGACTACGTGATTAACATTGTCTTACTCTAGTACTGTAAAATCCACTTAGGTTGTATTTTCCTCGGCCGAGGGATTGGTGTTAAACCAGGTAATGTGGTCTTAGTATGATTTACAAAGTTTGCTTATTTGCAGGCTATATTTAATATGTAAATGTAGGTTTTACAGTTTTTTGCTTAACTCTAGAGTTTTATGGCCCGAGTAAGCCTTAAAGGTTGGAGAGGGAGGAAGCCGTTGGCAAGTGTCACGCTCGTGTCGATATCACCAGAATATCCCTGGGCCCTTGCCTGACACTGTGACATCGCCAAATGGGACCTCTCCGCACGTCAATCATTCTATTGTTGCATTTGGCTTCATTAATTGTTCCCCATATGCGGTGCTTTGAAGGTATGTTCCGCCATCCAGTGTGGGAGGGAATTATTGTTATTCCACGAAGTGATCGATCATGAGCGATGATCTTATCGTAATTAAATCTACTTCTAGAAAGACATTTAGGTTCTACGAAACTGTCGTAAATAATGTCTGCTGGTAATGCCATCCTTTAAACTCTAACAATAGGTGTAATTACACTTGTTCAGTCTCAAATGATCTTGCCGCCTCTCGGTCGTCTTTGAAGAACGACTCCCAATTATTATCTGGAGTCGTTTTGATCTATCCGAATAAATACTCGGCTCATGCATTTTAATAAATGTATGATATTATGCAATATGCATCCAATTAATTAATTGTACTGTTTCTGTTATGAATATTAATTAAGCCATTATTAATTTCCTTACATAATCCCTGTTCATCCTAAAATCATGGTACCTTTTTAGTGGTTCCTTATTTTAGCTTCCAAACCCAGCTCATTTATAACAGAAACTGCTTTACATAATTAAGCAAGAATTTCGCATTTACCGACGGCCCAAAGTTAATTGTCGTGTGACTAGGGAAAACGCACCTTTCTTTGAGGTAAAAAAACAACCTTCACAGAAATCAGGGCAATAATTATGTACAGCAAGATTAAATTGCTTCTTAATTGAACAATACTATTCTGGGTGAAATTGGAATAAAATACTGTATGGTTTAAGTGCATGCAAGACTCGAGAGCGCATTCTCCATGGAACTGAACTCAATTTTAATAAAATCAACTTTGTTGCTGTTGATCTGAAATAAATGATATTTCGCTTTTCTTGGGCTGGCCACATGGGTTTGTTTATCCCTCTCGCTTTCTACGAGGGAGGCGTGGCACTTTCCCATATCGTGTTGTGCTCTTACTTTCGACCTCGAGTTGGCCCCAGTCCGGCCAAGGTCGTTCAAGGCTGAGTAGGTTTCTCTACCTTTGGCAATCATGTCGCCTGCCGTTTGACCTAGATTTTTTTAGAATGTCATGTATATTCTAAGTTAAACAGCTTGCAATCGCAACGCTTAGATACCGGAAATTTCACGGGTGCCTTGCATATTGTAAGTTAAACAGTTTGCAATCGCAACGCTTAGATACAATACTGCCAACCATAGCAGATTATTGGAAATTTGAATTTCGAGAAAGTAATAAAAAAAAAAGAGGAAGTATTTGAAAAAATAAAAGGAAAAGTTGTATGATTGCTGCATTTCGATTTAATCTTTAAATCGTAGGTTGCTGAATTTTGGAATTCCAGCTTTTGACTACGCCTGTGTATTGGTCACTTACGTTCAGGAGGACCATAGGTAGCACAGGCATAAAACGGTTCTATTGCCAGGCAAAAGAGCTCGTTAAAAAGGCAATAGCCTTACAGACAAATCACTCTATAACAAGCACTCTAGTAACGAATACGAGTCACTAGAGCATCGCACAACATTAGGGTCGAGGATTAATTCTGCGGTATAACATATTTATTGTGAGGCAACGCAATAATTTCTAAAATTCATGTTTGCTGGCGGAACCTTAACTGCTAGGTTCGACCTGAGCATGTAGTCAAAATGGGTTGACACACATATGCATGAACAAGGTTCTTAAAATGCCATGATAGACGGCTTTCTGTATGGGTCAGTTTGAACTGTCGCTTGGTAGTCAAAAGGGAAAAACAAACAAACATGAATACAGTTGTTTCTTAATAAGCTACGATTGACGGCTTTCCCCACGGGTTAGTCTAAACTGTCTCGTAGTAGTCAAATGGGTGAAACAAATACAAATAAACACGTAATATACTTTACACACCACATCAATCAAGCCGCATATATGAATGAGTTGCAGTACTCGTTATGCTGTTTCGAAAAAACCGAAACTTAGAGTCAAATGCAGACACTAACAAAAATACTACCAAAATGTGGAGTATGTGAAAATATCTAAATATTAAGTACGCAATAGGCACACAATCATGAAAAAAATTTTCATTGGGAATAACAGTAAATGAAACTTAAATGAAGGGGTTAAGCGAATACGACTTAACGGGGTAATAAAACAGGTATCCTGTCCCCTCCCTTATCCTAATGCTTAGCATGAAAATTTTACCGAACAAGTAAAAGCATGATAAAACCGATTTTGATAACCTGGTCGCCAGTTTGAATCCCAGCACGGGACCAAACAAGTGATATGTATTCAGAAACATACAAGTTTCTGGGCGACTCATGTATGTAGCATGCATATGATATTTTATTATTTATGGAAACTGTGTATTCCGATGAAATCTTGTTACCATTGGTACTGCAGAAAAATGTTTCAATTTGACAATGTTAAATAGTATTGTTCGAATTGAACCATGGATATTCCACATTTTTTTTGTTTTATAAATTTGCCTATGAGAGCAAATCAAAGTCACGTTTGGCTATATAAAGTGACTTTTCTTCCAAATGTGAAGAGGCAAGAAAACAAGATTTCAAAGGGAAAAATGTTGAAAGTTGCCAAAACATAGCTAGTAACGCTTGTGTTTCTTTCATTTCCCCAGCTAGAGCAAATCTAGGTCAAACGGCAGGCGACATGATTGCCAAAGGTAGAGAAACCTACTCAGCCTTGAACGACCTTGGCCGGACTGGGGCCAACTCGAGGTCGAAAGTAAGAGCACAACACGATATGGGAAAGTGCCACGCCTCCCTCGTAGAAAGCGAGAGGGATAAACAAACACATGTGGCCAGCCCAAGGAAAGCGAAATATCATTTATCTCAGATCAACAGCAACAAAGTTGATTTTATTAAAATTGAGTTCAGTTCCATGGAGAATGCGCTCTCGAGTCTTGCATGCACTTAAACCATACAGTATTTTATTCCAATTTCACCCAGAATAGTATTGCTCAATTAAGAAGCAATTTAATCCTTCTGTACATAATTATTGCCCTGATTTCTGTGAAGGTTGTTTTTTTACCTCAAAGAAAGGTGCGTTTTCCCTAGTCACACGACAATTAACTTTGAGCCGTCGGTAAATGCGAAATTCTTGCTTAATTATGTAAAGCAGTTTTTGTTATAAATGAGCTGGGTTTGGAAGCTAAAATAAGGAACCACTAAAAAGGTACCATGATTTTAGGATGAACAGGGATTATGTAAGGAAATTAATAATGGCTTAATTAATATTCATAACAGAAACAGTACAACTTTGCTGGTATCTAAGCGTTGTAATTTCAAACGGTTTAACTTAGAATGTGCACGGCATCCATAACATACGGGTATCTAAGCGTTGCGAATGCAAGCTGTTTAACTTAGATTATGCATGTTTCCGTAAAATTCCCGGTAACTAAGCGTTGCGAATGCAAACTGTTTAACTTAGCGTATGCCTGCTAATTTAATTTTGAATATCTTGTTCAGAGCGATGTTGCACCGCTTGTGTGGTGACTAGCACCGGAAGTCAAATCAACTACATTTTTTTTCTATTTAAAGGGACGAATTTCGTCCGACTTCCATGTCACTGAGTGACGGTGTAACTACAGTAATGGTTACCCTGGACAAATCAATAATACGAGTTGGCCAGACTCCATCATTTATTCGCTAGGTTATAAGTCTGCACTTACAACACTAAAGTTCACATGCGGCTGTTGCCAACCAGGAAAAAGTAATTTCCAGCATGCGGTAGATCTTTCAAGGTAATTTCACTACAACCTGAATGAACGTGTGTAATCTGTTCCTTAGGAACTTAGGTGTGAGGTACTTTGAAACTTAGTGTAACCGTTCAATTGAAGTTACTGCTGGCCTTCCAGATCTTAAGCGTACCTCACCTTTAACACTATGGATCCGAATGACATACTGGTACGTTTTCATTAATTGTTACCGAGTGCCTAAGGACGTACTGGTACGTCTCACATTTTTGATTCCCTATACAAAACTGTGGAGGGCAGTACGTTCGCTGTGCCTCAGCCAGAGTCTTTGTTGGACATATTAGTTCACTTTTCAATCGCTAGATGGCAGCACCATACAGTAGAATTGCTGTTTTTAGGGTTCTAGCTGGAGCGTCTTTTTTTGAAGTGAAAGTCAACATGGCATTGTCAGACAAAAATGAAACAAACTAGCGATTTTATTGAAACTAACATGCCACAGAGAGGTTCGAATTCAGTACCAGGAAGTTATTACAGTGAACAAATATTATTATGGCTACTAGCTAAAAAAAAATTGTGTTAATTGGCGAAAAACTAACCGAGTTGTGATTTTTTTTTGTAAGACACTAAAACTGTAAGGACCGGCAGACATGCGCGAAACATAATGGCAGGCTCCAAAGTGTTAACCAAGTTGGGTTCACAGAGCGAACCATTTTACGTAATTAACGTTAAGTGTGCTTTACCATAGGTAGCAGCAGTGTGTTTACACGTTAGGAACTTTACAATTTGTAAAAGGAATGTTTTCCTAAATTAATAACTTTACCATAGGTAACAGGAATGTTTTCCAGGTTAACTGCGCTTTACATCGAGTAAGAGGAATGTTTTCCAAGTTAACTGAGCTTTACAATGAGTAAGAGGAATGTTTTCCAAAGGTAATAAGTTAATATATGTTTTCCCATTAACTTAAGAAATTCCACATTTCAAGTTTGCATAGCAATGTCAACTAATTTATAAGTGTTGTGGCAAAGAGGGGTGGGGTGTATAATTTACACAGATGTTTTCACCACAAGGCTAGGAATCACTTATCTTTTTATTCATTAGTCCTGGATCATGATGGAATGATCCCTGTTCTATGATTCAGCCTCTTTTCTCCATTTATCTGCCATCCTGACACTTTACCACAATTCACTGTATGTTGCACAATTTTTCTGAAAATACATGAATTTGGTCTACATCAGTTATGTTACATTCACATATATTTTTAAGTTATCTGAAAACATATTACAATTATTTACACTTTTGTATATGTTTGTGACCTAATACATGAATTAAATGATTTTATTTCATAGAATAATGTTTCAGAATTTTCTTTTCCTATTTTAAAAGAAAAGTTCTGTATTTTCCCACTATGGAGTGAGTTTCTAAATTTAGCTTCTTGGGTGGGTAGCAACTGTTGTCATGGCCAAGGGTGAGTCGTCCTGATCTATATTGACTATCCCTTTCACTTGCTGATGGTTGCCCTTATGCCTGGTCACTCTCTCTGCTGAGGGAAGGGGGCGGGCAATAAACGAAAGTGGTCGGTGGGTTGAAAGGGTTGGGGGTACGGCTCTGGGCCATGCTGGCTTGATCTGACCTCAAAATGCGGCCTGGTCAAGGCTATGTAAACAATAGCTGATGGTCACTATATGAGCAGAGGGGGTGAGCTAGGTCCCTAGGAAAAAGAGACGTACCCTTTTTCGTGACATCAAGCCTGAACTTTGCACCCATTGGTTTTGCCAATGTCCATTTTTGGGTCACAATATTTCGGACCCGGGAAAA
Organism: Lithobius niger; assembly: GCA_023313725.1. NCBI lineage: Eukaryota > Metazoa > Arthropoda > Chilopoda > Lithobiomorpha > Lithobiidae > Lithobius > Lithobius niger. Next base: position 79,763 of record JAHWFP010222137.1, on the reverse strand, counting down.
TTCGGCGATTTTTCCCGCACACGAAGTTGTGTACTTCCACTCGACTGTTTGTTTTCATTTTCGCTCCCCACTTTAATCACCATGGATTTCCCCCAGAAGAAGCGGAGGACGATCCCAAGGATGAAAGGAGCACGGTGGGGAACATGCCCCGGTATTTCAAAGACTTCTTACGGCTCTTGTCGCTCAACCTATTGGTATTTGGTGCATGTTTGCACCACTATCAATACTGCGAAAGGATGCCTGCCTTATTCCAGGAGTGCCCCCATCGCACGGTGGAGGAGACTCCCTACGCACCTATGCTGCCGAACGAGGATCCCCTCAATTATGTCTTAAGACTGTTCTTCATGGAGGTCATTCTGGAAAACTCCGGACAAAATGTCTTAGTGGATGGGGTTCCACACGAGGAGTCCGCGCAAGCCCAGCAGCTTCGTCTAAGTGCTTACTATTTAGTTTGTAGCCCAATTAATGCGCGGCAGTGTCTTCATTGCCGTTATGTAACCTTTCCGCTTTTTCCCTACGGAACCGAAGAGTTTGCGTTGTATTTCTGGCGGGCGGTTAACGCCGAAAACGTATTCTTCATGCAGCAAAACCTGCATCGAGCCCTGGCGCAGCATGAAGAGGCCGCCCATCAGCAGGAAGCTTTCCTGCCGTACAACGAGTTGCCCGCCGATCTTTTGGACTGTTTCCCGGACCACCTGCTAGAGGGTTTGCCGCCGCTTCCGCATCTCGCCCGCATCTATCATATTCAAGACCCAGATGTCATCGATGTGGGAGCATCCGGCAGCGGCGTCCAGCAGTGCCGTCGCCCTGGTCCCTGTAGGCTCGATTGTCCAATCTGCCATGATGGGCAATATGGTAAGAAAATTTTCTTATTTCTTATTTTAAAATTTACTTATCTATCAAAATTTTCATCATGTGATGTCAAATTTAACTTTTATTCACATGTTGGTTAGTAAATATTACTTTCTGATTTGCTGGAAGTGAAAATGATAACATCAAAATTGTTTATGCAAAATATTTCCTTTTAAACGACTTCCATAAGCTCATTTAAATCTTTATCACAATGTTATGCGGTTTAAGCTTAATTATTGACAGTAATGAGTCTAATAAAAATCTAATGCGATTTATGCATTTGAAAATACATTATTGCTTCTTGAGTCAGAAACTATGTCGTTTTCGACAAGTATTTTTTTTTTTAAAGTGATTTACCTTTAAATCAATGGTTCTCAAAAGTAAAACTGAGGTACTATGAAACAAAATGTTTAGTTTCAAGCTTGCTTGATATAGGCACTATGAATTTGTAGGCCTTCTGGTAAGTTATATTTACATGAAATGGTATAAAATCAATTTCTATTTATTTATATGTTGTTTTATTAACAACGTAGTGTTAGACTATTTGAAGCACTGGAAGAGGAATTTCTACGAACTGTTTTTAAAATAAATGAACTGCAATTTTTGTTTCATGATCCATTTCCTTATGGATGTGAAATGCAAATATTGCTTATTATTAGTAATAATTTTAATTTTATAATTCATGTCCTTATGGATGTAAAATTAAACAGTATAGCATAGCTATGAACAGTTCGTTCAACTTCCGTTTCGCACTAGTTGATAATTCATGCCTTTAAAATAATTAAAGTAGCATCTGCTTAGGACCTTCATGTTTCTTTCTTAATTTAAGAAATGAATGTCCTTAAATGCTGTTTATATTCTCCATTCGTGAAAGGGAATCCGTGCCATGTAGTGACGTAATTATTTATTTGTATAATAAGTTTATTTTGGCTAGGTAGTCCGAACTAATTTTATGAAACTGGACTCCTATATAGCCTATTATTTATTCCTGTGGCACTGTTTCCGATTCAAGAATAACATGCTATCTAGAATAACTAGCGTGTGAGTGAAATACAAGTTCTGAAACTATTCATGGGGGTGGGGGGGGGGGGGGGGGGTATTTTAAATTTTAGTAATATTTGTTTACCGTACAAGTTTGTATAGTACGTATAAGTTCAAATGACAAAAAACATCAATTTTGAATGTCCGGTAACCATCCGGTAATTATTTGGGAATGTATCTTTACAAAATCCTTGGTTTTCAACTTTTAGCCGCAATGAGCGCGGCAGCACAAACTAAGCGCTAAAAGTAGATTAGGCTCTCTGCGCGTAGGAAAATTAAATTTCCGGTGTGTGTTAGAACACTAAATAATGGTTTTGAAAAGGTAGTTGTAACCTATGGTCTTAATGAAAAATAGAATATTCTACTTGTTTCCTTTAATTTGGATTAGGTATTAAGTTCTTTTAACTTGGGGGATGGGGGGGGGGGGGGGGGTAGTATCACTCACGTAGATGTAGTTATAACAATTATGTCGGGAAGGAACATGTTCCAGTTGTTTTCATATGCTTGAACATCCTAATCCTGTATACCATTTTACAATGATTTCCCTCCATATTGTTCTTATGAACGTGAGAGAAATTAAGGTAACAACAAGCATCGCTATATGCAAAAATCTATACTTACAATGAACCAATTTACATGTCGATTTCACATGCATTCATAATTTTATGAATTGAATTTTAATCTTTGTCGTTAATTTTCTTTATTTAAGATGATCCAGATAGCGACAGCGGTGATGAGTAATGCCGTTGCCGTTGCCGTGTCTCGACTGCCCGCTATCAAGTAAGCGGCGTAGTCGAGTACGACATCTGCTCATCCTGAATTCAGGGGTGTATATATTGTACAAATTTTTCTTTTAAATTTTGATCTCTTTTTTCTTCTTATTTTATTATATGTGGTTAAGGGAAAATATCATGTTTTTATATGATCATAGATTTCTGAAAGTTCTTCCAAATTAAATTTTCTTATTTGTTTCTTAACTTTCTACATGAAATCTTAAAATTTTAGTCAAAATTTAAATTTCCCTGTTCTTAAAATTTTCTCGATTTTCCTATCATTTTCTATCATGACCAAGTATATTAAATTTATACTTCTTAAATCTGTGATCGTACAATATATTTTATATGTACTAATTTTGATCATTTTTATTTCAGGAATCGTTTCATGTTTTTGTATATAGTCAATGTTCACTGTTTTATTATTTTATTTCTTGACTATTATTTTTTTCTTAATTTTACCAGAACCCTGGAATTGTTTGTTGCTGTAAATATTTATTTTAATTTGCCGTGTTTTGCAATATTATTTTATTTTACTTACATTTTCGTAACCGTGACTTACCGTAAAGATTTAATTTTACGTCCAAATTGTTTTCAGTTACTACTATTTTCTTTTCCAAATTCAGTTTTCTAGTCAAAATTACTAAAGTCAATTTTCTTAAATTTAAATCATTCAATTTTTTCAATTTTCTTGAATATTTTTTTCTCTATTTAGTAAATTTTATTTCAAATTTTCCTTCTACTGTAACTTATGGTTACGACATGGTTATGTGGTTTCACATTTTATTTTATGATTTTCCATGTCTTTTATGATGCAAATTTTTTTTGTATAATATGTCTGTACATATTTTATTTCAATTAACCTTATGTTAATTTTTCTGTGATTTACTATGTTTTGTAAATATTTTCATGTTCATTTTTCGCCTTACCATGTTGTAAATATTTACGTTTCGTATGTTATGTTTATACATGTTTACGTATATTTTTTCGTATTTTCATTTCGTATTTAATGTTTGTATATATTTTTCTTATTTTCTAAATAATAGTATTTTCTGAAACAATCTACGAGTTTTCGTCTCAAAAGTTATTTTACATTACATCCTGAAACATAATAGACTTAAGCTATTTTTCACGTATTTTATGCGATGTAAACGTGTTCAGTATGTGCTGTGAGAGTCAAAACTGCGTAGGTGACTGGTCTAGCAATCATGCGTTGGTTTCGGAAAAGAACTTCTGTTTTTACTCACTAGGGTCCCCGCGTGCAGAGTGCGTGAACGCTCCTTCACGGTGGCGCCATGTTTTCTTTGTTCTCCGTTGGATACGCAAAGAATTACTCATTCTCAACGTTTGCCTCTTCCAACTGCCGACGAAGCCTGATTTCTGGGGTAGTTTTACTGCTACGGGTATTATAACCATGCGTAGAACCAAGCATTCTTTGTTTATTTAGTTCGTCATCTATTTTACGGTATTTATTTTGTAAATAAGCGGCCGATTTTGGCTCGACGCATTTGCGTTTCTTAGTTGGGCTCGTTTCTGAACCGCTAGCTGCATCGTTAGGCTCGGAAGGCGTAAACGTTGGTGGCTCAATCTCCGATAAATGGTCTGTCGGATCTTCCAAAAGTTTTGCTATGTACTGTTGTAATTTTATTTCAGCTTCCGTCAAGGTACCGTTAAGCTGTTCTGATAAATCCAAATCGGTAGGTCCGTTAAAAGGAACAGGTTGGTTATTCGTTCTTAGGAACCATGGTCTTAGATTGTTCACATGTGCGCGAACGACTTTTAATGGGTCCAGAAAATGTACAATACGAACGATAACATCATTAACAAATTCCATAATTCTGAACGGTCCCGTCCAATCACGAAGTAATTTCGGTGAAATTTGTTTAATTGGCAAGAAGTCGCGTAATAATACGTAATCGTCCACTATGTAGCGGTACGGATGTGCAGTGCGATCATAAAAGTTTTGTTGTCTCTTAACTGCTTTCCAAGTATGCGCTCGAGCGACTTCGAATGCTGCTTGTAGTCTACTCTCTAGACGTACTATAGTGTCATCACTATCATAGCAGATTCGTGGTGGTTCGAAAGCTAATGCACTAGGCAATCTAAATTCTGAACCATGATGTAAATAGTGTGAGTAATTAGTAATTATGTAATTAGTATAGTCACTAATTCTAAATACTCGCACCAATTTTCTGGACAACTTGCAGAAATTTTACGTAATACCGTTTCTATTCTCTTGTTTGCGGCTTCTACCGTTCCTCCTACCCACGATGTATTAGGAGTAAAGTTTATCTGTTTAATATTGAACAAATTTGACAATCTTGCCACAATAGCGTTGTTTATCTCACTTCCGTTGTCTCCGCGCAGTTGCACAGGTGCTCCAAATCTAGCTATTAGGTGAGAGAACAACTTATTGGCTATTGTTTCTGCTTTCGGGAATTCCGACTGCAATTACGTAACGACTGAAGTCGTCAATTAACGGCATTATGTAGACGTTCCCGTGAACGCTTTTATTCAAGGGTCCAAGCTCCATGAATGACCTGGTCTCAGTAGGGGTTGATAGGCTCTTAGCTTGGCTTGTTAGGTCTAACGTCAGCTTGACATACTTGACAAGTTTTAACGTAATGTGCGATATCTTCCATCATTTTAGGCCAATAGCAATATAGCTCTATTAATTCTCTAGTTTTCGTGGCTCCGCGATGTCTGGTGCCAGGTGTAGAATGGTAATCTCGGATACAATAGTTCCGTAGAGATTTTGGTATACACATCTGTGCTAGATTGTGCATACGACCTTTATTTGGATCTGCTAATCGAATTCTGTATAGAATTCCGTCATAATCTTTATAAAAGATGTTTCGCTTGTTAGAAGCGTCGATCAGATCTTCAGATGACTGATCTTTTAGACGTTTAATTATTTGGTCTCAGAATGGATCGTTTCGTTGCTCTGCCGCTAGGTGTTGTCGCGTCCAGTCAGGAAACTGACTGCTCAACACAGCAACTGGTATCTCTATACGAGATAGCATGTCGGAAACCGCTAGAAGTCGGCCCGACTTGTGACGTAAGATGAATTCATATTCCCCGAGTTGAAGTAAGATTCTTTCTAATTTGGGGGGGAGGGTGGAGGCACAATAAAGATAGCAAATTGCTAATGATCTGTGGTCAAGAAAAACATCTTACCAAGTAAATAGCAACGTAATGAATCTATACAATGTATAATCGCTAGAATTTCCCTTGTAGTAGTTGTTTCCTTCCGTTCCGCCTCAGTGAGGGTTCGGGAAGTGTAGGCTAACGGATAATTTATACCTCCGTGATACTGACTTAAGCAACCTCCGATCGCTACTCCACTAGCGTCAGTTTCAAGGAAAAAGGGTTTAGAAAAATCTGGATGCTTAAGCGTTGCAGCTTTTATCATAGCCCGCTTAAGTTCTTGAAATGCTCTTTCTTCATTTTCACCCCACAGCAATTTACAGTTTTTCCGTGTTAATCTGGATAAAATCTGTGACATTTCAGCAAATGAAGGAATGTGTCGCCTATAGAAATTTACCATACCTAAAAATGAACGGACTTGCTTAGGTGTTTTAGGCGTAGGATAATGTTGCATAGCCCTAGTTTTATCGCTATCGGGTTGTATCCCGTTTTTGTCTAGCACAAAGCCTAGGAATTTAAACTTTTTGCGTGCAAATTTGCACTTTTCAACACTGAGTTTTAGTCCTGAACGAGCGACTAGTTCTAGTGCTCGATTCACATGACTGATGTGAGTTTTAAGATCTGGACTACTCAGGAGACAATCGTCAAGATAGACGGTACAATAGGCTCCTAGCACGTCTGCAAATATTTGTTGTGTACAAAATTGGAAGTGCGCAGGTGCTGTTTTAAGGCCCATTGGGAGCCGGTTAAAGAAATAGGTTTTAGAGTTAGCAGAGAAGCACGTCTTAGGTTTAGCAGATTCCGCTAATTTAAGTTGATAAAATCCAAACTTAAAGCCTAAGCGTGTAAATTACTTAGCTCCGCCAAGGTGAGCCATACTTTCTGTCACAATAGGTATTGGAACACTTACATTTTCGACGACAGAATTCAAGCCGCGTAAATCTACGACTACGCTATAACCAGTTGGCCTTCTCTTTATCATTAGACAAGGAGATAACCATCCTGATTTTCCTTCTTGAATTATTCCTACTCTCTGCATTTCGTCAATATATTTATCCAATAATTCACGTTGGTGAAATGGAACTCGGTACATTTTAGAACTTACTGGTTGTGACTCGCCAGTATCTATAGGAAATTCATATCCCTCATAACATCCTAAGTCAAAATCGTTTTTAGAAAATGAATCTTGATGATTTCTAAGCATATCTAGAAATTCTCCCGTTTCCTCCCTGTTTAAATCTGGAAACGTGAACCTGTGTTTTAAAATTTCCCATTCCGCATCGAGTTCTGCCTTGGATTTTGGCTTGGGAGCGTCAGTTAGGCTACTAACTGGCACCTCCGTTGAGCTTTCACTCGGTTTGGATTCATTCTGGGAAGTCTCGATGGGACTTGAGATTTGAGATACCTCGATGGGACTTGTGATTTGAGAATTCTCAATGGGACTTGAGGTGGGCAAATTTGAATTTGACGAAACTAAGGAAGCGTCATCCTCGTACTCGATAGTAGCTGTCGTGTACGTACCTAGGATAGTACCTGCTTTTAGTTCTACGTCAAATCCATTAAGATTTATGCCCATAACTGGAATAATACCTGTGGCAGTTGTGTTAACAAGACTGTGAGCAAGATGTACAGGAAATTCGCCGGTTTCAGGTTGGAATACTCCTGTCTGTATTTCTGGATATGGAAAATGTAAATTTCCGGTTATTCTACTCTCACAATTTGATGGAATAATTTTGTCTCTTAACAAAGATACAGTAACATCTATTAAATGTTGTTTAGGTGTGCAATTCCATGTAGATTTAGGATTACCATCGGTTTCTACATCTGTAGCTACGTTAAGTGATGCTACGTAAATGTGATTGGGTTTATAAAATTCCCTGTTTATTATTTCCTTATTTTGATTATAAGCAACATGCGCTAATTCTGGTGTAGACGACATTTGTAATTTTAAATCGCCTGTAGTTAAGACGTTTTCTGGGCAATTTAATGCTAACGAATCAGATTTATTTGACATGAAATCGTATCCCAATAGTACTGAAATGTTACCAAATGAACCATCAGGAACGATAATAAATTCTTGATTCCTAGAAAATTCACACTTTTCTATAGTTGTTACTATTTTCCTATCAGTTTTAATCTGACGATTACCGACCCCACCAAATTGACTGGTGTGGTCATCGGAATTGAATGGCATTTAACTCTAAAATCTTTAAGCATGCGCTGTGCTGCTGTGTTTGTAATTAACGAAAGTGAAGAACCTGTGTCTAATAAACAGATTTCTGGCCTATTACCAACGTCAAACACTAAGTGTGGACGTGAATATTTAACCCTAATTTTATTTAAAACTGTGTTCACTTGAACGTTATCAGCGCTAGGCGCTGTTTGCTCCGAGTCGAGCAATGCTTCTCCTTGCTGATCCGACTCGTGGCTAGTATCAACCTCGGACGCTAGATGGTGCTGCTTGTACCACCTGTTGCCCGGTTGAGCGGAAATGCTCGTGAGCAAGTTTCCTCGCTCTCCCAACGATGAGTGTTTCGCTGGTGACGCATTTGGGTCAGCAACATTTTTGCTGTCCCAAAACGTTAAGCAGATTGTAGGCTCGAATGTTCCTACAACTGTTGGAATTCTAATTTTCCAATATTTTTGCGTTGTTGGTGAAATACCGATAGAAGTGCCCGAAGGCATTTTAACTCCATCTTTATAAAATGAATCATCCGTAGGTTTAAACTAAACTGTGCGTTCATGACCTAATAAAGTAATAACTATCGGCTTTTTAGTATCAACTGGGTTTAATTCTGAATGAAAATTTGTAGAATCTAAACCATCCTCAAATAGAGTTTCTATTACTGAGTCACAAGTCAAATCGTATTTATCGTTAACTGTGTATTTTACAGTTATCATCCTCGTTATCATCCTCGTTTTATCATCCGCGTTAATGCATTTGTAAATTCATTTACGAGATTTTTGTTACTCTCTATAGCCCTTGCAACGTATTTTGATGGAATTTTGCCAAAGTATGACGCTAAACGTGGTAATGCTAGCGTGCGACCAGGCAAAGCAAGTTTTTGCTGGTGCCATTCGACGTTTGAGTACAACTCTAGCATTAATTTATTTGCGTCTTCTTCTGAAAATAACGAAACGCATTTTACGTTTAAAGAATGAGTATTATTTACCTCATTAGTTTGATTAACAGGAGTTTGAGCTTGAACTGAGCTGACATGTGGATTTTGATCGTCATTATTGCTCTGTTCTGACTGATTTAAGTTTAGTTCTGAATCCCTGTTCACATTCAGACTACTAACTCGTTTTTTGAACTGCAACCATTTTGACAGGAGTCATTGCCCTCGTTTACGTCCGTAGCGTGTTGTGGAACACGGTTTTGGCCGTTGTTATTTTGCCGTTGTTGATTTTGGTTCTGATTTCTATTTTGGTTTTGGCTCTTCCCGTAATTATTATTACCGGAATTTTGTTTTTTTTTTGCCCGTTATTGTAACCATTGTTACCGTTATTGCCAGTGTTGGTTTGGAATGAGTAAAGGTTATTTTTTCTGTTGAACTGAATAGAATCTCTATTGTCAAACCCAGAAAAATAATTTCCACGTTTACCACGGTTATTTCCCCTGTAACGGTTACCTCCGCGACCGTTTTTGTCGTTAGATTTATTTGTTGGAAATCCTCCTTCTTGTTTAGTTTTTTCCAACGTTGTCAGACTGTGTGTAAATTTTCGTCTTTTGTACGACATTCTCGTTTTAGATGCCCTGGGGCTGAACAACGGTAGCACATTTTAACTTGGTTTACACTAGTGTTAACTGCACTAACTTTAGCTTCAACATTTTTAGCTTTAGCGTTGCTAAGCTTAGTTATACCTTTCTCTAAGGAATTCATTTTGTCTAGCATTGTGCCAAAAGCTAAATTGTTTGCATCCATTTTAGAAAGTTGTTTAGTGCCTGATTTATTTGAGTTACGATCATTTTCATCGCCTTGGAATCCAGCTAAAGCTGAACGTTTATAAATGGCTGAATTATACGTATCCCTGAACGTAGTATGCATTTGTGATGTTACATGAGTTTCAATTTCTCGTGGCATGGCGTGTAAAAATACTGAACGCATACCATCATCCTTAGCTAATTGTTTAAAAGCTCGCTGTGCATCAGAATCGGAAGGTTTAACTCTCCAAAGCTGTGAAGCCATTTTCTCTAGCCTGGTAGCAAAAAGTTCGATAGTTTCTCCCTGTTTGAGTCGCGCCGTGTGGAACGACGTAGGTGTGGCGATTTCACCTCCGCAACCAAATCTATCGATTAAAATTTCTTTAAAGCTGTCCCAGTTTCGGGAAGTGGCTATATGCGGATTCATGGCTAAATAAATTGCAACTGGACCTGTACACTTACTGCATGCAGCTGAAACTAGTTCTGAATCCTGTAGTGAAGGATCTAATGTGCGCAAATTTTCGACCATTAATGCAAAAGCGAAAATATCTAATGAGTCATCCCCTGCAAAAGGAAGGATAGCTTTCTTGGCTGAACGTAATTCTTCCCAAATTCTAAACTTAGTTTGTGAATCTCTAGTTTGATTTGATTCGGTAATAGTTTTCAGCACTTCTAAATGATTATCATTTACTGCCTTAAGATTATCACTATTTGATTGCAAGCATACTGCTAAAGTATGATCTAAAATCTTTTGAAGGTGAGCTTCATCCATCGTATTACCCTGTTGTCCGCTACTCTGATTTGGGGTAAAAGTTAGCGGTGTTCGATTTCCATTTGAAATTTGGGGATTTATCACTACATTTGGAGTAATGGGAACATGGGAATGATTCGGTATTTGCAAATTTGTTGGCACATGAATATTAAGCGGTGTTTGAGCGCTTGTTTGCATTTGCAAGGTAGGCATAGTTGGCATTAAGTTTGGCGTTACCCGATTGTGCTGTGGCGTTACTAAATTTAACGGCACTGTTTGGGTTAAAGGCGTAGTTTGATTTAATGGCACATTATCATTTAGTGAAACATTTTCATTTAGTGGCAAGTTATGGCTAAATGGCGCATTTTGATTGGCATGCACCTGATTATTTGGTGGCACTTCATTATGCACTGGTACCTGAGTACTAAGTGGTACTTGGGAATTTAAAGGCACTTGACTTGTATGTTTATTACGTGGAGACCTAGATCTAGTTCGATCTTTAGCGTTACCCTTATTTTGAGCTGAGCGATTAGCTGAGCGAGATTGAACTCGTTTGGGAGGAAGCAAACTTACTGCATCATCTATTACGTCGATGGTATCAGAATACTCTGATTCTGTATCCGATTCATTTTGAGTAGTATTAGTATTATCTAAATTAGTAGTACTGACTGAAGCGTCTGTGAATTCCACAAAATCTTGGCGATTTACTGGCCTTCTAATTTGCCTGCCTCTCGAAGAGACTTGAACTGTGCCTCTAGCATGATTACTTCTAGTTCTAGGCATTATTTAACTAGATTTTAAGCAAATATTTAAGCTTAAGGTAGATTTAAACTGAATTTGTAGCACAAGTCTTAAGTTTTAAGCACTTTGAAAATTTTGTACAATTTTGCATCAAAATGGTGAATTTTCCCTTTAATGTGGAAAAAAGGAAATTTTCCAAAATTTTAACACCTGAAGTCGGCAATAATTTGACGGTGGTTATTTTAAGAGTAACCAAGATCAGTTTCACACAAAATTAGCACTGTAGTGACTAATAAACCAAATGCACTGAACTAAATTTAGGCCTATAAGTTTAACCCAAATTTAACCAAAATTTCCTCTTATTGTGGAAAATTTAAAGCAAATACACTTTAAATGCACACAAAGTAATACACTTGAACATATATCATAGCATTGAACATGTCAATCAACTATTTCCATAAACAATTGCAAGATACAAGCAAAATCAAGAATGTTATTTTCCAACAAAGCTTATAATACACGCTTATAATACAGCTTATAATATAATTCTTGAGTCCGCTGGAAAATTGTCATCGACTTTTTTTGCCAGCAGCAGTGGAGCTCCCTGTATGTAACCAGCATTGTAGACTGTTCTGCGGGAAAGCCGACAGGCAGCTGTGAAATCCGTTCATTGGTAGGCGTGTGCTATGCCAGCAGAAGGGGAAAAAATCTTTTTTTTATCCCTAGCAGGCGCGAATTACGCTTAAAAAAAAAGGTTTTTCGTGTTAATAAAAAAAACGGAAATAAACGAGGCTACTGGAGGCATAAGTGGTTAAGAAAGAATACTTGTTTCTGTTCTTTACTTGAAAAAAAAAACCATGATTTCGCGAATGATAAACCTTACGACATTCTTAGTGTATGTAACACTAGGGTTGCATTGTTTTCAACTCATATTTCCAAACTTATTGCACTGCAACCAGGAGCAGCGTGCCATGTGGGAACGGGGGAAGGGGGGGGGGGGGGCGCCCCCCCCCCCCCTTCGCCCTCAACCTCATCTCAATTTCCCATAAATAAACACGATTTTGGCTTGTGCGCGAACGGTGGGCCGCCTGGTACTAGCTCTTCCTTTTAAAAAGTGTGAATTTGGGTCTTCCAGCTGTCTCAAACTCATAAAAGCGTTTTCCAGCGCTACCCCAGTCCCCTAGTTGAAAAAGATGTCCCCCCCCCACCCAATTTTGTGGGTGTACGACGCCCCTGACAGCAACTAGTATATCTATCTCCATGAAAATTCACAGGCACACAAATGAACAACCACTTGAGTTGTTTATTCTTGTCGTTAGTTTTGGGTCTCAGACAAAACTAATCAGAAACAGACCTATACAATTTCAGGGAACTTTACATAATTCTTGTTCTCCGAAATTGCAGGTCAAGTTGTAATTCACGGTTTTTATACTGAAAAACTTATTTTTTACTTGTGCGCCTCCAGAGTTGTAAATTTTTATACAGATACGAGCTTGAGGAGGTGTGTTTTTTTTTTTTAGACGACACTGTTTTTGTAGTAATTTCTTTTCCCCCCTCAAATCGTACAAAATATATTATTGGTGCTCAATACCCAAACGTGTGGTTAGGTGGCGATTGATAGTGGTGGGGGGGGGGGGGGGC
>JAHWFP010222137.1:45106-66792 GCA_023313725.1 Lithobius niger | reverse complement strand
CCCCATAAATTTTCTATATATTTTTAGAAAAAATAAGTGGGAAACGAATGTTTATTCAGTACTACGAGATAAAACAGGACGTCTGGCTCTTAACACGATTTGATGATTCTGAAAAAGAACCATATTTTTACTTTTACAAAAGACTTTGTTTGGATCAACAGTCTAGCTCAGGGAGATTCTTCCAAAGCCAAATTTGTTGTTCTTGCATTCTATTTACGGAGAATAATTTACTCCAGTGTATTCTGCAGTAGCCTTTAATGAATCCTTCTTACTTTTCAAGGTACTGTTGGGGAATACATCTTGCTGATATCGACGCGAAACGATTACAATTACTTCCCTGGCTTGACCGTTGAATTGATAGCTTTTCATTGACGAAGTTTAGAACATGGTGGAGTGGCCGCCACTTTTTTCAGCGCTGTCAGTGCGCCTTGCTGCCAGTACCGCTCACTCGATAATTTGCGTTGCATCATGGGAGGACTCAAGCACGGACGCGACCATTATAACCGGTGCTATTTTCGTAAATAGGCTACTAAATTTTCCCGTACTTTTGATTGTTAAAATTCTGTTTACAAACAACCAACTATCGTTGTTGACTATCAGGGTTAAAAAAATCAGACCCGAATTTTAACGCTAAATTTCAGCTTTTTAAGGACTGTAAAGTGCGGAAAATGGCAGTATCTTCTATAAAATACAACTGAATGCTCTTAAATCATTAGCATTATTTTTTCTTTTTTTTTTCTTTTCGGGCAATTAGGGGGAATTGAATCACACTTATGACTCCATTGTAATGTTCTATTCCAGTGACCATTTGACCAGAATAAACATTATTATCTAGGATGGCATAAGGGCAAACAATTGTATAAAACACTAATCAAGTATAAAATAGGTAGGCTAAATAATAAGCAAACATCCAATTATACTCGGCCTTAAATCGACACTCCAGTGTACACAATATCAAATCAAATCAATGACATATTGTTATGATTTGATTGTATCGATTACAATTATCGGCAATGAGTCGAACGAATGGCATTACGGATTAAGTCGAGCGGTAAACCTAATCATTATGATATTCTCTATATTAATTAAAGGAATCATTGGGTTAATTTAGTAGCGTACGGATTGGTACTAGTTAAGCATAAACAATCTTAGCTATTGCTAATGAATCAGAATACTTAGCTCTATAATAGAAGCTTGAGTGCCGCCATGGGTCCACGGCTCGGCTAGGCGGCGAAGCATCGTCGCTAACCCGGCACGGCAATCTGCCTGGCGTACTTCTGGATTGCGGCCTTCGGAATTTGACTGGCGTGAACTAGTTAACAACCGTTGAACGGCTGGTGATCGGATGATATCACGCATTCCGAGGGTCGGTTTAAATAATATGGCGTTATCGGCCATGATCGATCCATTGTAGTATTGATTTATTATCGAAATGCTAAATATAGTAACATTTGGACAGTTTGGGCCCTTATCGCCAAATGGGACCTCTCCGCATGTCAATCATTATATTGTTGCATTCGGGTTCATTAATTGTTCCCCGTATGCGGCGCTTTGAAGGTATGTGCCGCCATTCCATGTGGGAGGGAATTATTGTTATTCCACGAAGTGATCGATCATGAGCGACGATCTTATCGTCATTAAATCTACTTCTAGAAAGTCATTTAGGTTCTACGAAACTGTCGTAAATAATGTCAGCTGGTAATGCTTTAAACTCTAACAATAGGTGTAATTACACTTGTTCAGTCTCAAATGATCTTGCCGCCTCTCGGTCGTCTTTGAAGAAGGACTCCCAATTATACTCGGCTCATGCATTTTAATAAATGTATGATATTATGCAATATGCATCCAATTAATTAATTGTACTGTTTCTGTTATGAATATTAATTAAGCCATTATTAATTTCCTTACATTATACCTGTTTTGGTATCAGAATTTTCATAGGTCTGTGAACGTACCAAAGGTCATACTGCGTTATCTTCATTTGTCATTTTTTTCGGGAGGAATTTTATGTCTGTAAATTTTCACTTCTATAATTAATCGTCTGTAGTCGTGAACATGTAAAATTTAACAGTACCAATAACAGTTAATACTTAATCTCGCGAGCTTGTAAGTGACTCACTAGCATGTGTCTAGATTAACCAGCAAACTTGGCGAATAACCAAGACTGCATCTTATCATACTGTCTTGGTGTAACTTTAGCCTCACCAGATTACTTAGTTGGTCTCTAACATTAGAGAAGATAATAGCAACTAGCTAGCAACTTCAGGGTTGTAATTCGCAAACTGAAAAAAATCAGCGAAGATTGAGGTCCCCTCCCCCCCACCCCTATTAATAAATTTACTTTTTGCGAGCATTCCATAAGGCTACTCTATTTATATATGCTAAATAAGGTCTTAATCTTTGTCTGGACAATAAAGAATATCACCACAATATATGGTTTAGTGTAGTCTAGATTAACTTTATTGGGGATTAAGATGAGCAGGGCGAGAATTATGTATATTCGACTTAGCGTGGATGGTTCTGCAGATGGGCGTATAGGCCTGCTGAATTTGATTGTTTTAAATTTTCAGAACACAACTTTTTGATTGTAGTGTTTTTTGACAAATGACTAAAGTGTTCGTGTTAATTTTTCTAGGACTGGCCTTCAAAAAACTTGTCACCATTGGCCGTGTACACCTGAAAATGGCCAAGGTTATATTGCTGACAACGTGTACAAGTGAAGTATTTAGATCTACCACAGATGTACCGTTGTGGCATCTGTCGAATATCAAGTGGTTGAACTGAAAACTGAGATTTTGAATTATGAGAGTTTCATAGATGTACCCATAGAGGAACCCATCAATCGCGGCGTGATTGCATCTGAAAAGAATAGTCAAGAACATTTCCCAAGGCTGAAAGTATTAATAGTGGATAATCTCTAGCAAGCTCAACTAGAGAAGTCGAGGCTGCCACATATTCGGCACTTGTCAATGGCAATTTGTGACTCCAAACTTACTTGCAACTTCTGGAAAAATCGTGTGGTTCTATTGGTTAAAGGGGTGTCAAGTACGCTAAACTGACATGTTCTTGTAGAATAGGCCTACCAGACAAAATCCAAGCACATCATGGGTCAACAATGCAGTACATTTATTAATGGGGTCAAATTTTTGGTCTGCATATAGTCTTTCATCAGAAGGAACTATTCCACGTCCTACTTTAGCCGTTGGCTAAAGTAGGGCGTGGTGTAATTCCTTCTGATGAAGAGGTCTATACACCGACTAAAACTGTAACCTCATTACATTTACTGCAGTGCTGACTCATGACATGGTGGGATTTTTGTTTGTTACTCAACAACTGTATTCCGAAAATTTTTTCAAGTATAGGTGTCCCTACTAGGAGATGGACTAGGTCAGCCCAACCAGCCCTGGAAATGCTTTCCACTAGCTCAAGGTATTTTGCAAATATTAATTGTCGATGAAAAGGGGACAAAATAATGAAATGCAATCAATAGAAAGTTTGTTTAATAAAATAACTCGTATTTACCAAGTATAACTAAGGCTTGTCCTTTTGTTTACTAAACTGCATTGGCTAAGCCAGGGACTAAAAAAAAGACAGCTATAGGTGTGGGGGAGTGCTGATATATAGCTCCAGTAGCGGGGTGCAGGGCCAGGAGCTGAAGTATTTATCAGATATCAATGTTGTACCCGACTTCAAAAGGGTACATTTTTTGAAATTCCAGAGGAACTTATTTAGCATTGTGGCACATTTGGAGCGGGTGGGGGAATACCCTCTGTTTCCCTGCCTTCCGTACGTCATTGCTAACCGATAGAGTAGTGTTAAGGACTTAAAAATGCATCTGCTGTCATGTCCAGATAACATGATTATGGCTGCATGGTGCAGCATTACTATATGTAGACGGTGGTGACACCGTGCGAGTCAATTTAATAGATGTTTTTTATGATGCTATTAATGGAGTACACACGTGATTTCATCTAAGCTCCAACAACGATCTGTGTTCAACACGATACAGTACATCTGGCGACGAAGACGGCGGCTCTAAATATACCCCCAGTACCGAATTTTCAAGTTGGAAGTAACGATCAAGGAGAAAGATGGAAGATTTGGATTGAAAGCTTCACCTACTATATCACGGCATCAGCGATCACGGATGACGGACAAAAGAAAGCCCTGCTACTACACCTAGTTGGTCTGGAGGTACACACCATCTTTAAAACATTGACAAAAGATGATGACAGCTACGCAAAGGCCAAGGAAGCCCTTACAAAACATTTCGCGCCTGAAGCCAACACAGCATTCGCTCGAGTGATTTTTCGTAAAGCTAAACAAAGGGAAGACGAAACAATGGACTCGTTTGTAACTAGGTTACGACACCTCGCATTAACATGCAACTATGGTGACAAAGAAGACGAAAACATCCGTGACCAAGTTTTGGACAAGGTACGTGACCCAAGATTGTTGCGTCGATTCTTACGAGAAAACGAAATAAAATTAGACAATTTTCTCAAAATTGCGCGAGCAGTTGAGACGAGTGAACAACATGCTAATTTGATGGAGGACAATGAAATTGATACCGCATGTGCACTTCGCACTAAGAAAGCTGGAAAAATACTCTCCACAACACAGGGGGCGCAACTATCGCGAGCAAGTCGACGGCCGAACCACAACCAAGATGGCGGCCCCCATACGCGAAAACGCGTCATGTCTAAGATGTGGTAGTGACCGACATAAATCACGTGAGTGCGGGCTTCGAGAATCTTACAAGCCTCCCAGTAACCGAACAAGAATTTCCTCAAAATTTGAAGAACCTTTAACTACCATTTAAAAACAAAATAGGCCTAGTGTCTTGTAAGTTTTCCACAACCATGGCATACAGCCATGGCTTTTTAAAGAGGGCGGACCCATGACGATATCTTGGAGTGGGCCTCAGGGTGATTTTTTTGTTTTGATGCAGTTTTATATTAATTTATTAAGTTTTTTCCATCAATTTCGGTAATGTTTCCAAGTTTATTTACTTTGGAGGGGTCCTGCAACCCCCGCGATCTGTTTCTTGGGTCCACTCTTATCTCGATGCAATCATGCTGACGCATAGGCTATAGGATCGGTAACCGGATGCTAGTAAGCCCAATGCAGGCCATCTTTGTACTTTGTAACACTACCGAAAGACGGCATTGGCATCGAATCACGGAAAGTACGACAAGTGCTATTACACAGCCTTTTGATTAAATTTGAGGCGGTTTTAGTAGAGTTACTAACATAAATTTGATGGAGTAATACGTAGTAAAGGTATACATCATTCATTTACTAACTAGTTTCCCCAGTTCTTAAATTTCCCTACTGTAACCTGGTTACTTGGTTACATAAGATTCACGAACCCTGCGTGAGTGTACGTTTGCGATGGGTAAAGAGTGTCACAAATGCGGAAAATTAAATCATTTGGCCAAAGTGTGTCTTTCAAGTCAAGCCAAAGGTGGTGAATGGCCAAATTCAAAACAATCGTCCAAATCAAACACTGAAAATAAAGTGCGCTCGCTACACACAGAGCAACACCCTAGAGCAGATTTTAATGAAAACTATAGTGATTCTTCCGACGAATACGTTTTTGCCATGCCGAAGGGAATGGAAGAAGAAGTTTTAGTGGGAATAAACAAGGTATCTACACCAATGTTGATCGATTCTGGGACAACAACTGACACCACAACTAAGTGTGCTTGGGAAAAAATTGCAGCTAGCTCAAATACATTGCTCGAAAAGTCAACCACACGAGTGTATCTCTATGGAGTAGAAACGCCAGTGAAAACGTTGGGAACATTTAAAGCAGAATTAGAGGCAAACGGAAAGGTAATTAAAACAAATATTACGGTTGTGGATATTGAAAATGGGCCAAATCTCTTATCTCACAAATCAGCTGTTGCCTTGGGTGTGCTGCAACTTAAAACTGACAATCTGCTACACACAAATTTTACAACAGCTACAGCAGGGATTGATGCAGAACTATCGAACATCCTGACTAAATATGAACACTTATTCCATGGTCTAGGTAAACTCAAGGACTTTCAGTTGAAACTGCTTGTCAACTCAGAGGCAGACATAAACACTGATCTCCCATGCAGAATTCCATTTCATCTGTGCCCAAAAGTTGAACAAGAATTTCAACGCCTGATTAAATTGGATGTACTGGAAAAAGTCAAAGGCCCAGTACAGTGCAAAGCCAAGTTGGTGGTTGTGCCAAAAGGTGAAACGGTACGTCTCTGTTTGCACCTAGATAACGTGAACAAAGCCCTCGTGAGAAGAAGGCATGCTATTCCAACACTTGACGAAACACTTGAGTCAATGAGTGGATCAACAGTGTTTTCTAAACTTGACCTTAACCTAGGCTATCACCAGATTGAACTGGCACCTGAGTCATGCGACCTGACAGTCTTTGCGACACATAACGGTATCTACAGATACAAATGCCTTGGGTTTGGGGTAGCGACCGCGTCTGAAGAATACCAAATAATCATCGAGCAAGTACTGCAAGAACCGAAGCAACGAAAAATGTATCTGATGACATTTCGGTACATGGAAAAAATACCAAAGAACACAACGAAAGACTACGCAAAGTGCTGACTGTCTTCTCAACAAAAGGTCTAACGCTAAACAAGAAAAAGTGCTTATTTGGAATGTCAAGAATAAAGTTTCTTGGACTGGTTCTATCACCAGCAGGAATTGCATTGCTGAAGGACAAAATACATGCCATTGTGGAAGTACCGCGGCCGGAAAACACAACGGAACTGCGTAGCCTTTTGGGCCTAACTAATTACTGTGCACGTTTTATCAGTGACTATGCAGCAGCAGTTGAACCATTACAACGCCTTATGAGAGGATCAGAGGAGTGGAACTGGAGTGAAGAGCAAGAAGAAGCCTTCTCAAAGTTGAAGAAAATGCTGACGTCTGCTCCAGTCCTGGCGTTTTATAACAAGGATGCTGAAACGACTCTGGTAGTAGACGTGAGTCCAGTAGGCCTGGGAGCAGTGCTCATTCAGCGACAACAGTCAGGTGACATGCATCCAATCGCTTTTGCGAGCAAAGTACTCACAAAAACAGAACAGAACTACAGCCAAACAGAGAAAGAGGGACTTGCTGTGGTCTGGGGAATCAAACGATTCAAATTATACCTGTACGGTACCAAATTTGAATTGATCACAGACCACAAAAGTCTGAAGTACATCTTCAGCAAACAAAGAACACGCTCGTCACTCCGCCTGGAAAATGGATTCTACGTCTATAGCCATATGATTTTGTGGTGAAATACAAACCGGGAGCACAAAACATAGCGGATTTTCTGTCTGGACGAGTAGCACCTGCTGCTACGATATGGCGAGAAGAAAGTCACAGTCAAGTTGCGGAGGAGTACGCATGTTTCACTGCTTTGCAAGCAATGCTGAAAGCAGTGACCCCACAACTCGTGCGTGAAGCCACACAAACTGACGAGGAATTGTGCACGATAAGCAAAGCACTTAGTAACGAAATTCCATGGACCGACTGCAACGAGGCAGTACAAGACTACAAAGATGAGCTGTCACTTGTTGATGATCTTATCATGCGTAACAGTAGAATTGTGATACCAGCAACATTGAGGAAAGACATCCTGCAGCTCTCACATGGAGACCATGCTGGTATTGTGAAAGTCAAACAAAGACTACGCGACAAAGTGTGGTGGCACAACATCAACATGGAAGCGGAAGCTCTAGCAAAAGAATGCATGACTTGCCAATAGCTCGGTAAGCCCGAATTGCCAAGGCTGATACACTCGACGCCATTACCATCAGGTCCGTGGAAGAAACTGGCGGCTGACATTTGTGGACCACTTCCCAGCGGACAAAGTATTCTCTCCTTAACAGACTACTACTCGAGGTGGCCAGAAGCCAAATTGGTCAACTCGATACGAACTGATGACGTCATAAGATGGATGAAGGCTGTGTTTGCTATACATGGCCTACCGGATTCCTTAAAGACGGACAACGGTCCGCAATTTACATCGCGCAGCTTCAAGCAGTTCCTAGCCGAAAATGGCATCAAACACGAAAGAACGACCCCGTATTTTGCTCAAGCCAATGGACTCATTGAACGTCTCAACCAAGTGTACCTCAAGGCGTTAAAGGCAGCTCAGATTGAGGGTAGGCCTGCACAAGAAGCCCTAGATGAAACCTTGCTAGGCAACAGGTCAACTAAACACACCACTACAGGAAAGACGCCCGCACAATTGTTAATGGGGCGTGACCTGAAAACAAAGTTGCCCACACTTGAAAGGGAAAGCAGCATCGAAGATTCTGCAGTCGCACAGCGTGATATGTGGGAGAAAGCAAAGAGCAAAGCATTTGCCGACGCAAAACGGGGTGCTGCCGAAGTGAAACTGTCCAGCAAAGACTTGGTACTGATCAAACAGCGAAAGGAAAACAAGCTATCACCCAATTTCTCAAGGAAAACTTGGAAAGTGCTGTGACAGTTGGGTGGACAGTTGTTGTTGGAATCCACGTCAACAGGAAAGACAACACATCGAAACATTCGCAGGTCAAAAAGGTCAACTGGTCTGAACGTACACCACAACCGTTTCTGAAGGGAGAGGATGACCTCGATGATGATTTGCGTAATGTTGGTGTACAGAGAGGAAGTGATCAGGATACGTCTCAAGAAAATGTGCAAGTTAACGAGCCGCAAGAAAAAGCGCAAGTTGACAAGCCGCAGATTGGGACTCCAGGACACGGGTCCCAGGTTGCCACATGCAATCACATTGGAGGCGCATAACACGCATGCCTGCATTTTATAAAGCCTTTGTGATGAAATGAAGTGGCAACAAGTAAACACAAAATGTGTTAAAGTTTTAAATGCAGTGTATAAGCATTTGTGTATCTTGAGATAATACTAGTTTTACTGGCTAAGCACTTAGGCTAAAAATGTAGGCTAAACATAATTAATCAAAAGTTTTAGTTTGTTTCTTGCATCACCATTTTGTTGTACATGAAGAGGGAGTGGTGCATTTGCTAAAAGGGAGGGTGATGTCATGTCCATAAAACATGATTATGGCTGCATGGTGCAGCATTACTATATGTAGACGGTGGCGACACCGTGTGAGTCAATAAAATAGGTGTTTTTTCTGATGCTGTTAATGGAGTACACACGTGCTTTCATCTAAGCTCCAACAACGAGGTGTGTTCAACACGATACAGTACATCTGCGCTCAAGATTGCCATTGAATGAGATAACAAAGGAGTGCACAGTAAGCGTTGAATTCTGATAAAATGCCAGACTGAGCATAGGCTAGTTGAACAAGAATATAGCTTAAATAGTTTTCGAAAATGCAAAATTTACAAAACATTTCGGGGATTTGTGCACCCCGTCAGCAAAGGAACATCATAAAATCACAAAATTAACAACACAGTTTAAACATGCTGTTGTCAAGGCACGTATAATTAACGTAAATAATGATATTAAATTAAGAACCGAAGTTTTCTTGGCTAGAAATGAGTCAGCATTGGGGGGTGGTGGGGGGGGGGGGGTAAACAAGACCTAGCCATGCAAGTGCAGGTTTGAAGTGTGGAGCAGTTAAGGATAACTTCTTATCCTGGTGTACTCGAAGGGTGAGATCTTTTATTTGGCTCCCTAATACTGAGTATCAGGGTTCGTACAGGGCATTGAAATGCTGGAAAAATTTGAAATTTCAAAGGCCCACTTCCAGGCCTTGGAAAGTATGGAATCCTGACAAATTCTCAATATAAGGCTGGAAAAGCATGGAAATTACGCTTACTGTAATTTTCAAGTTTTAGAATTTATGCACTTCAGTTTTTTTTATTAAACCTGTATGTTACTTGGGTTTGAAGCCAATTTTTCCTTATCTTATCAGACTACATTTGTTAACAATAACATGCTGAATTACCAAACAAAAATCTAATTTAGCACCACAATTGGAGTAGGCTACTGAGTGTGAAATTTAGCGTGGAAAATAGATTTTCGGGGCCTGGAAAAGGCATTAATTGGTTTAGATGAGGTTGTACAAACTCTGTTACCTGTTTTGACCAGGAAAGCGTAGGTTCTTAATTTTATTTTATTATTTTATTTTGTTTGTGCCTCGCCAACAGCATGTTTAAACGGTGTCGTCAATTTTGGGATTTTGTGATGCTCCTGCCTTGCACTTGATAACGGGATGCAAAAAAATCCTGACATGTGTAAATTTCGCTTTTTTGCGCATTATTTAGGTTAAATTTTTGTTCAAGTAAGCGTTAAAGTTCTGCATTTTTATTTGTGGTCAGCTTTCAACATTTTCTTTATTTTCTACATACGTAAGCCGAGGTCGGGTTGTGATTGTTTGTTGTCTGTCATGGCAAGAGGCGGAGTGCCATAAAACACATTTCTATACGTTAGGGCAGGTAAGGTTAATTGGTTTTTTTTTAATGGGACATGTTACTGGCCCGTACAAAGTGAAACCGCACGTGTCTTCAGGAAACTTCTCGACTTCCAGATAAGCCAGTCCGCCTCTGACCCACCTCTTCACTGCTTTCATTGTGAGTGGAAGATCGCCTTAATCGTCAAATCACACATCCAAATTCTCCAATTCACCCCGATTGAAAATTAATTTTCTTTCCGGTGGAATTTTTTTGCTTTGAAATTGAAATGTCTTTCCTAGAAATTTTAATGCCTTGCAATTGTCTACCGATAATAGCAAACTTGACATAACAGTCACAAATGTCCGAAGAACAGGCCGATCAAGCTTCTTTCAATTGAACCTGTACTTTTTATAGCGCCAAAATGGGAGGAACTATCATCTCTAACATTGAAGATAGGGAAACTTTATTTTTTACCCTTTACACGTCCAAAGCAGAAATAATAATAATTTTGTAAGCAAAAGAACTTTGTGATGGTCGTTATCACGAGTAAATTTAAACTTGTACCACACACAAATTACTGAATTCCAGACTTAGGTTGACTTGACTGGCTAGCCTATCAATTCTATTATAAAAAGGCTGGCCCCATAAGGCTGGCACTCCCCATTCAGTACGATTTTGGGACTGACATACTTAACTCCATTTCATAAATTTTGAAATTGTAATTAATAACCCCTTCCACTCCAGATGTATGGCTAGAGGGGCCTTTTTTTTAAAAAAGTGCCATACGTTTATTGGTTGGTCAAAAAATGCAACGCCCTCTTCGCTAAGTGACCAAAGATCTGAGAAATCGACTGTTCTTTGCTCGCTTCACTCCAGTTACTTAAGAACTGCCTGGAAACTCGTTCTTCGTAGCTGGACTGTTATTTTGACTTTTTGTGTTAAGCATTCCTTATGGCGTGGAATGGGTTTAAATAGAATGTAAGACTTCATATTGGAACCAACATACTTGTCATACTTTTTTTCTGATGGTTATAAATAAATACAAAGTAAGTCAGCGAACATAGCCTCCTTTTTTTTCTATTGAATAATTGCCTTTATCTGCTTTAGTACCTTATTAAATCATCACTGCATATTCTGGAATTTCAACTAACTAGCCTAGCCAGTTTGAGCAGGAGTTGCATAAAGGAGATCGCGTTGGGTTTGACGAGTGTCCATTATAATATTGCTGCATGTTCCATCTCTCGTTCTGGACCGTGACCACATGCAGCCAGTTTTGGAACGACTGGTTGTAACAATTTCTGGGGTAACCAGTGACAGCACCAGGGGTGGGCCATGACCCCCCAAAAATTGCACCCCCACCCCCCCTGCCAGCCCTCCTTGCCGGCCCTCACCACCAGAAAACAAATAATAAAAAAATCTTGCAAGCTAAACTTGAAATAAAATGAATAAACAGAGCTTTTATTTATTTTATTTTATTTATTTTTTAGTAACTTGGCATTATAGGGGTAGCCAAATTTATATTGTGTGTTTATGGGACGTATTTTACAAATAAATTCTACTACATTGAAGCTTACGTTACGTTCCGGTTGGATTAAACGGAATAAAAGTGCCTAATGTGGTTGCCTTGAAAAAAAATCCTAGGCCCGTTCGTGTTTCCAGATGTGCCCTCTGTCGGCCCCCAAACAATTCGGGGGTAACCGACGTTAAAAAAATGTAGCCTAGGTTTTAACCTAATAAATAAGTGAAAACGTATCTCTTGCTATGATTAGACATGCATGCGGCTATATGTCACACGTAATAGTGCTGAAACGACACTGTTGCGGGGAAGGAGATCGTCTTTTAAAGGGATATACCTCCCAGCACCATTTTTCTCGATCCTACACATCAAGTACAGCCCCAAAGGTCTATTTCCTTACCGTTAGTCTTTCCCTTGCTAAAAAACCGTTTTAAAACGTGGCGTCTAGGAGATTTTCTGTTGAATATTGTTGATTAACTATATTTAGTGACGGCGTCACTAAATCATGCGTTGCGCGCGTACAGTAATCATGACGTTTCATCTCTGTGTGTACATCTACTAATTTTCTAATAATTACCATGAAAGCTAAAATCTAATAGACTAATGCGGTACAAATTAAAATTAATTATTCCAATAGATTGCTCCGAAGCAAAATTATAAGACACTGGCCTAGAAAATTATAAATTGTGATTTTAAAATACGATAATCATTCCGGTTTGTGACGACACAATCGATGGGTTCACGCTATCTGGACTATTAGGCGCAATGCCAATTGAGACAGTAGCTATGATTTTCATTGCGAGAAACGAAGCTACCGTCTCAGTTGACCTTAGCTGTGGTAAATACGCGGATGTGCTCGTCGCGTGGGTGTTGTGAAGCAGGCAGAAGGTTATAAGGCAGGCGGTATGTTGCTTTAATGCCAAGGCAGACTGGGGTGCAGACTGGGGTAGATATCGCGGGCGACCTCCTGGCTCGACGCCCTTTCATGCACATGCCGGAAAGTTGACGAATTTTATTGTTCTACAGATAAAATACGACTGACGATGTTGAATCAACTGTTGTGGACACGGGATACGAAAGCCGTAGCTTCTCTCCCAGCTGAGCTTGTGACAAGGAATGGAATACGATGCAATAGCTGCACACATATCAGTTAATTACGTCAGGTAGTAGTAGTTATCCTTACCACACGAACCTAACTGAAGTCATAACATGAAGCATATTAAAAAAAAAGGTGCTAGCAAAGTTGAATGATGTACTTAAATGTTGGCATTAAAAAAGTTCAACGTGAGCTTCAATAAACAAGGAACTGAAGCAAGACCCCTTTAAAAAAGAAAACCGGACACACATTCCACAGAAGCAACAGTCTTCCAGCTTCACCATTTTCCCAGAATACAGTGCGAAGTTTGTAACTTTCTGAGGAGCCAGCTCTTGCCCTAGTGTGCCCATCAAGGTGGTACCCACAGCCAGTTTTGACGAGGTTTAACTGTTAATGCAAAAATTAACAGATAATTTATATTTCGAACGTCATACAGAAACATGAAAATTGCTAACCCCTTAGGCCGGGCTGGCTGAATATTGTTTCTATTGTCTAATAGGAAGTATGCATTACCTGTACCCACCTTGAATCACCATCTTGACATTTCAAGAGAAAAAAAAAGATGGTTTCTGGCCGCGACTCTTCACCTTTATATGGAGGAGTGTACTCACGCATGCGTACTTGGTTTGCGCAGCTGGACGGCTTTGTACAACCAAAAAACCTCTAGGGAAAGGCAGCACTCCGGAAAGGAATGCAAAAATTAACAGGTAATGTGTATTTCCTATTAGGTAATAGAAACAAACTTCAGTCAGCATAGCCCGACGGGCCAGCAATTTCATGTTTTTGTGAATAAATTTTACAATTCTGCTACTCAAATTTATAACAAAAATTGTAAAAGTTTGGCAATTAGATGCTTATTCAATAAGTAAAATAGCTCTTTAATGAGGCAAGAAATGAATAAATAAAGAATAAGGCTTAAAACAAAGAACACTAGCTTGTCACCTGCATTAGCAAACAAATTTGGAAACCAGATTAAGGTTTTATCATACATTACTGTTAAATCGTGGGAATTCTTAATAGAAAAAATGGAACTCTATAGCAGCCAATTTTTTGATTAATGCGTAAAATTGTAAATATTCATGCATATGCTTGAATTTCATTTATTTATTTTTTTCTATAAAAACCACCACACACTGAAAATGACACCTTTACATATTTAAAAAAAAATACGTAATTTTATGTCTGGACACAATGGTTGGTAACCAATGGCAGGGCTGCCCACAGTGGCGGACGAGAGAGGCGGTTGGGGGGGGTTAATGCGAGGAGTGACTGCTATTTCCCATTTCAGGGGTAGCACAAGGCCAATACCAAAAGTAAGAAAAAACATAATGTCAACGTCTTCATGCTACAAATACGCCTGTTTTCCCCCAAATTGTACCATCCTTGCCCCCTCCCCCCCCTCTAAAAAAAAAACGTTTCGTTCAGTCATACAGCATCACAAACAAGAAGAATGGAGTATGATAACAGTTTCGTCTTCATTTTACGCGTTGTGTTATCCCTGCCCCAAGACACCCGATAGTATCTTGCTGTGAAACTGACAACTTAGGGAGAAATTAGGAATTTTTTTATGGGTGGGTTGGGGGGGGGGGGTGTCCAATACCGGTGGTTACCGTTGACCATTGCAATTCCAAATGTACGCAGTATCCTGAACGGTGTCACAGCAAGTAGGTAGGTAATCCTCTTATTTCGTTTTTCACACATGGCATCAAAGAAATTTGCTCACCGATAAAGCATGTGGCTGTGGTTTTTTTCCTTTTAATTTCCATAGTCACTCTACGGACGTTTCTTTTCATTACTCGCCTGTTCCATTATCCGTTGTAGAAAAAAAAGGTGTAGGTTTATGAGAAAAAAACTGGCAGCAAGTTCATAAGCTTTACAGCTGCAAATCTACCCACACAGCTGATTACTAAAAATAATTTAGAATTAGATTTGGCAGTAAACGTTACTATAAAAAGAAAAAAAACTAACAGCATTTAGATTGAGTTTGTTGAATCGGCTCGAATTTGATGTGGCTGCGTATAAGAGGAGAAAAGTTGGATTCAAAACTATCTCCAGTGAAAAAATAACAGTGGGCTTTTTTTTCGTACAAATCTGGGTCAAAGTTTGGCATATAAACATGCCGAATTGTGGCGGTGTGATTGTTCAACCCATCCCCCCACGGGGCCCCCCCCCCCCGGCAGTCAACAAAAAAAATTGCTGATTCGATGACTATCGCGCTCCGACAGCAGTAGCACACAACGAGAATTATGTAGGTTTACGCAGGGCAGCATAAGAATAGAAAATTAGAAAATTTTACAAGGTACTACTTCTTTTGGTTTGGTTTGGGCAAGGGCACAACAGCTTTTCCCCCTTATTATCAACTTCTGACTTGCACATCTTTATTTTTCTTTCCCAGGGACGCTCGTGGTAAGGGAAGGAATTTGAAGAGCAACTCTTCATAGCATTTTTTTTTGGTGGGGGAAGGGGGATTTTTTTTTTTATCAACAAGGTAACTTTTTATTATTCGGGGTGAAGAATTATTTTTTTCGGTGGGGAACGGGGGGGGGGGGGAGATTCTAAATAGCAAATTGGGTGGGTGATAATTAGTTTAATCGTGGACCGTGCGTCCCGTTTGGCAAAGCGCTTCAGCAAATAGCTTTCTTGGCTGGGTGACGCTGTAGTGCATCTAAACTGATGAGCAGCTAAACTGAACTAAGTCTTAAATACCTGAGGTTTGTCTAAACAGAACTGCATCTAAACTGAACTACGTCTAAAGCCCAAAAGTATGGGCTGAAGTACATACGTCTAACTGAAGTACGTCTAAACTGAAGAACGTCTAAAACGAAAAATCATGGCCAGAAGTAAATCTAAACAGAAGAGCATCTAAACTGAAGTAAATCTAAACTGAAGAGCGTCTAAACTGAAGTAAATCTAAACTGAAGAACGTCTAAACTAAAGAGTGTCTAAACTGAAATAAGTCTAAAGGCGGTACTTGTAAACTAGGTGGCCGGCCCTCCTATTCCAATTGGCTAAAGAGCTTAAAATCCATTCCAACCTCTCCCGCCCACTCGAACTAATGCATATTGGTAGCGCAGACCGCCAACAGATGGCTAGATTAACTCTTATCCGTCTCTTTCAAACTGCGTTAAGTCACTTTTCCCATTATATCCTGCTGATTCTTGGGTATTTCTTTGACAAGAGCCGGACCTGAAAGCGCTCGCTGGGGTTCATCTCACAAGAAAAAAAAAAACGGCGGGCATCGAATGAGCGCTGATGTTCTTCAATGATCGCCTTTGACAAGTAACGAAACTCGTTTATTTTTTTCCCCAATGGTAGAACTGCTTTGTAGCATCAAGCAACAAAAAAGTCACAAAGTGCAATGAAATAGCAAACTTTATTGGTTTTACTTTTTTTTGTTTCGTTTTATTAGCTAAACTTCAGGCTACAATAGCATGTACATTTTATTAATCCTTTCAATACCACGGCGTACGAACAAAGCACGCCGAATAGTGGCGTGTACACACAAAGCACGCCTAACACAGTACTATAAGTGGGGCCCTGCATGGGGAAGGGGGGGGGGCATTGATTATAGTATGGGCCAGAGGGGGATCTGGGGGATGCCCCCCAGAAGTTGAGAATTTTTTGAAAATTCACATTAAAATCATGCAAAATGATAAACTTTGGACCCAATATATTCAGCAATGCTTTTAAGACTTTGTTATTAAGTTTGCTTGCAATTATTTATTTATTTAAAATAGCCGTAGCACCATAAGGCATTAGAACGACATCTAAAATAAAAACAAACAACTCCAATACAACTATGTATCAGAGTGGCTGCACTGTATTGCAGTATGCTGACCAACCAAACTCTTGTTGAATGCAATAAAAGTTTGATTTTGCACAGCGTCACTTGTTAAAGTCACAGATAGTTTTTGGAAAAAAAGAACTGGCCAAAACATTTGTTCTGCACTGAAATCTTCTGATTTTCTTAACGTGATCATGCCTCCCAATGTAGTCAGGGGAGACAAGGTAGTCAACAGGATTCAAAATTGTGTCCCTGTAGAAAATCTCATGTAACAGTCCAAGTCGCCGGTCCCTTCTGCAAACACACAAAGGCAGTCATCCTAAATTGTTCATCATGCCGGACACGCAGGCACCATAAGTGAATTTATTAAACACCATTCGGGTAGCACGACGCTGCACGCCTTCAAGAGCATCAATTACAAATTGAGTACCTGGGTCCCAGACTGCACAGCAGTAGTCAAGTTTAGATCTAACCAAAGCATTAAAAACTAATTCTCTGGTGCGTGGTGGAGTGCCATGAAGTACACGGTTTATGAACCTGACTTTGGCATTTGCGTCGGCACAAAGACTCAAAATATGGTCATTCCATTTCAGCTTGTTAGTAATTTGTACTCCCAGAATAGACAGTTTACCCACTACCTGAAGAGTATCTCCACCCATAGTGTACTTTGGAATAACCACATTTTTATTTCTAGAAACTGATAAAACCTTGGTCTTGCTAGCATTCAGATTCATTTTCCACTTGATGCACCAATCTGCGATACGCTCCAAATCATTTTGTAAAATATCTCTATCCGTAGCCTCAGAAATAATTCTGTACAATGCCGAATCATCCGCGAAGAGTGCCTTATTAGATTCAATGACTTCGGTTACGTCGTTAATGTAAATTAAAAACAGAATAGGGCCACTAACGGATCCTTGCGGCACGCAACGGATCCGTCGACCTTGCACCGTTTACAAACACAAACTGCTTCCTGTCCTGAAGAAATGCACGATACCAGACGACAAGCTGTGCAGACGCACCGTAGCTGCTTTTAAGTTTCAGAAGTAACAGGTCATGAGGTACTGAGTCGAATGCTTTAGCCATGTCTAAGGCTACAAGGTCAACGGTAGCTGCTTCGTCAAGTCCAGTAGCAATGCCGTGTATCATATCTAAAAACAATAGTTCACATGATGATCTTTTTCGGAATCCAAACTGTCTCTGAGAGAGAAGCTTGTTCCGTTCCAAATGTGCTACAAGATTGCTAACAAGTACATGCTCCATCATTTTGCAGCAAATAGAGGTCAGCGATACTGGACGATAGTTGCTTACAACATTCCTCTTTCCAGTTTTATGCAACAGCACAACAGCAGCAATCTTCTAGTCTTCTGGCACCACTCCCTCGTTCAAACTTTGCTTAAAAATAAGCAATAGATATCTTGCACTCACTGCTTGTGTTCTTTTCAGCATGCAACCAACAATGCCGTCTGGTCCCGCTGCTTTACTTTTTTTGAGGTTTGAAATAAGGTTCAAAATACCTGTTAGGCTATGTCGATGTCAGGCATAAAAGCGGCGCACCTGGATGACAAAGTAGGTGTTAGGTCTCCTACACCTGGCTTCGTAAAAACAGACTCGAAGAAACTTAAATTTATTTGCACGTTCAGTATCGTCAGAAACAAGTGTACCTTTATGCGAAAGCATGGCTGGAATGCCACATTCCTGTATATTTGTTTGCCCAAAATCGTTTTGGGTTCTTTGAAAAACAACTTTAACAACTTTCTGATGGTCGTTTGCGTTAGCCCACACTTGTGCAGATCGACATTTCCTTGCGTGTTGCCTTCCTAATTGCTCTTTTTATTTCAATATTTACCCAAGGCTTGTCTTTAGGTGTTGTATGAGCACGCTGCGTGTAGTTATGTACAGTTTGCATAATATCTTTCTTGAAAACTAACCAGTTTTCTTCAATGGATCTTTCGGCCGCACATGTAGCAAAATTAACGTACATATTTCCAAGAACATCGTTTATCTTAGACCAGTCAGCTTTATCATAACACCACACGTCTTCCTTCTTCTTTTCCATGTTTGATGAAAGATGCTGGTAATACCACCTGAACAAGTGAGTGATCCGCACCCCGGTTTCAACAGAGACAGACTCCGTTGCACATGTTAACGTGGTGAAAAATAAATCAAGACAGTTTTACCCTCTTGTAGGTTCATGAACAATTTGTTCAAGGCCAAATTCGTCCAAATTTGATGAGTGGGCCGGGACCCCAAAAGCATGTGGGCCTCTGGCACCTGCCAGTCTGATTCTATGGTGAACACGCCGCTGACGCCGAAGAAAGCACGCCGAACTGGGACTTGATCTCTGACCCAAGAGGATGCAAGATCGAATCGAGTCACTGACTCGCCTTATAAAAGGCTTGCAGAGGGCATTCGTCTGGGGTGGAGGCATTTATCATTGTATAAAGCAAAATACTAATGTTGCAGCAATTTTTTATTCGGCTGTCAAAAATAATGAGGGCTAGGCATCAAAGAAGCTCAGGGCCCAGAAGGGGTACTAGGTTTTGATAGCTATGCAAGCTCTCGGGCACTCATTCAAGGACACATTTACAGTGAATTATCCACAAAGCTTTTGAAAAAGTGGTCCACTTCCCTCCACAGCCACGAAACTATTAGTTAAAACTTAAAAGTTTACATTAAAATTTTTACCAGTGGTGCTTTTGGTAGGAATGGATAAGTTTATTATTATTATTATTATTATTTTTCTTTTTTATCGCATCGTGTCATTAGGAATATTTTGTCATTGAATTGGTGGCCGTTTTTAATTCGACGTGTCGCACATCGAATTAATGTTGGTTTGCCCAATAAATGGGCTAAATGCAAGGCGGATCAGCCACACCTCAAAAACCAAACACATTTCCTCAATTCCAGTATGTGGGTGGGTGAGTTGCAGTGTAGAAGGACAAAAGGTATGCTCTACAGAATATAGTTTCGAGATTTGAACTTGGCTAACCTCTAATGCGGTCATTCAACGCGAAACTGTCGTCATGACGTCAGCGTTACACGTGTGCTCTTCGCAAATTTTAGCAAAAAATAGCGAGGGTTGGATAGAGGCTACTCAGGGAAAACGCTCGGAAAACGTCGGGATCGTTCGATTTTGTGACGTCATCGCTCTGACTATATTAATTAAAAC
This sequence comes from Lithobius niger, assembly GCA_023313725.1. Lineage (NCBI taxonomy): Eukaryota > Metazoa > Arthropoda > Chilopoda > Lithobiomorpha > Lithobiidae > Lithobius > Lithobius niger. The sequence continues at coordinate 46,860 of JAHWFP010222137.1, read as the reverse complement.
GAAATTTTGTCATAATATAAATTTGCATTACAGAAGAATTTAATTATCTACAGCGTTATTTTAAGAAATTGTTTTCTACACTGATCTGCATACATTTGCGTCTTAATACCAAATTATCACGTCGGATGGGGGGGAGGGGTTAGATGCGAAACTACGTTTTTGTTCGTTTATGGAAGGTAGGAGAGAGGGGGAATAATCAGCGCCAACTGTTATAAACTACAGTGGAACTACAACTAGCAAAGGTATGTCCGTATGGATAAGAAAATTAAGGTCTTAAAAAAAAACACTATTTGAAAAGCGCAACTCTATAATGAATACGTCGGTGCTCACTAGTAGCACGTAGTGTGGTATAAGTCCATGGTAGTAGTGACGGCTACGGTACGTTTGCCATAATCCCGTCTGCCATAATCCTGTTTAACGACCGATTTTATGGCAATCGTTCCAGCTCTTCTGCAGTTTCCCGTTTGATCGAAATTATACTCTTCCCCTCTTCTGCTGGATTTCCCGTTTGCCATAATTTCCCGTTTGCTATACCGACGGATTTGACGACGTCGTCCTAAAATCCAATTTTAAGAAAGAATGTTGGTAGCCGTCCAAAACTGCGTTAACTCCTGGTGCTGAGTTTCTGCACCATCTGTTGACAAAAGTAGTTACTGTTTGTCATTCCAATTAAAATGCGGATGTTATTTGGACTATTAAAACTCAACTTTTTAAAAATTTCAATGTTAATTTGAAATTTTTTCTAAATTGGTTTAAAAACAACAAAAATAGTGTAGTCATGATACCGCACATGAAACTTCTACTTATACATTGGGCAACATTATGCATTGAACTAAAGTGGACAATTTTCTGAATTTTCAAGCATTTCGAAACACAGAACCAACATTTTCGGATTCCAATATTGGATTTTGGATTCAGAAAAGTGGTAGGCTACCTATGTTGTGAAAGTTTAATTTTAGCATTTTTAGGGGGAGGGATGACAACATTTTCCTTTACAGGCAAGCCCACGCAATACTATCAATCTGCCCCCTCCCCCATCCGAAAAAAAAGATTACTGTGATTAAACTTTGGTATGGAAACGATTTTTTTTTTCCAATATAAAACAAGTACATGTGCTCATTAATTATCCATATTTTTTTATTTCAAACAGTGACGAGTTCTGTCAACAGATGGCTCAGAAACTCGGCACCAGGAGTGTATGATCCATACGTAGTTTTGAATGTTAAGTTAACAAGTTAATGTTAATGTTAACAAAGAAAAAAATTCAAGAACAAACGAAAATCAAACAAATTACGAGCTTTGTAAAACTTGCGGAAAGAGAGCATTAAAAGTCATCTGGCATTCATTCCAGGGCAGTCATTTTTTTTATTTTTTTCTTGTTTCCATGTGAGCTGAACTTTGGCGCTTATTCGAGGCCAAGCGCCCTTTCAATTCCGGCTCTTAATCAAATAAATACTCATCAAATAAATACTCAAGCTAGATTTTGTGAGAAAAGTTACTGACCCAAAACGCAGTTTGAAAGACATAAGATTTAATCTCGCCATCTGTTGGCCGTCTGCGCTACCAATATGCATTAGTTCGAGTGGACGGAAGAGGATGGAATGGATTTTAAGCTCTTTAGCCAATTAGAATAGGAGGGGCGGGCCACCTAGTTTACAAGTACCGCCTTTAGACTTATTTCAGTTTAGACATACTTCAGTTTAGACACTCTTCAGTTTAGACGCTCTTCAGTTTAGACGCTCTTCAGTTTAGAC